>JAYEPQ010000017.1:16065298-16145298 GCA_036321105.1 Dracaena cambodiana
AGGGTTTCCATGGACACATGAGTTGCTTACTTCTATGAGGAGTTTGGTCATAAGTTGGAAGCGATCATCATCCTGGGTTTCTGCTTGAGCCATAAAATATAGAGTGACTTGTTGAACTTGCTCAAAAATTACAAAGCTTCCAAGAGATGGTTGGTTGGTTGTTTCAAGACCTGTTAGCTTTGTAGGTTGGCCAACTCTCTCCCTCCTTCCTCCTGAGAGTTGGTGGCTCAGCTTGACTGTGCTCGAGTGTTTATGATATGATCGTCGGAGACAACTATCACTTTTCCAATGACAACACTAATATTTCTGTAAGACTCGAAGTGGTTCGAATGGATGCTCATTTGGCCGACCCTCAAGCACATGCTTTCAAAGTGTAGCCTACACCAAGAAATGAGAACGTTAGAGAGGTAAGGGTCTGAGCCCTAACAAAAAACCCTCAGACTCTCAAATCAGTGATTATAAGATGTGTAACTAGCTAAAAATAGTAAATGCCATAGTTAAATGAGAGCATGAGATTCTATCTAACTGATTATACGTTGAGCCTATTTACAAAATAATGGATGGGTATTTTGATCATTTATGATGGAATGCATATCCTTGGAAGGAGACTGAGCTAAGTTATGATTAGATATTTTTTTATGAGCCTCTTATTGGGCCGTTTATTGTGGATCATTCAATTTCCATAGTGTGTATTAGTTAGTTGAGTTGAGCCCTATTTGGATTGGGTTGAGCTATGTTAGGTCCCATCTTATTAACATCTCTTGATTCTATAGAGCAGCAGACTAATTGCACCCCTGCTCAAATTCTGTAAACTCCATTATGGTAAGGGTGCAAAGATCTAGGAATGACCAGAAGCAACACCCTCCAGCTGACTTCTTTAAATTATTCGGGTACCAACTCCACTGGATCTCCTCATCTTGAATAACGACATGGAGAACTCTCCAATCTTCTCGGCCCTTCCCCTCTTCCCAGCTCCTATAGATAGAAAAACACTTCAAATTCATGCCCAAATTCAATTTTTCAATAAAATGGTTCCCAGTTATATCACTAGAACCTGTTTCTAACATAACAATGAACTCAAGGATATCAAAATTAATTAAATGGTCTCAAGTATGGACAATCTGTTCCAATTTTCAATTTTTTTAATGAGTCTCGCACTGGGTTTCTCACACTTCCTTTTTTTTTTTTTTTTTGCTGCCTGGTAGAGATGGTAATAGATGCGACTATGTACTAAATTTTGGCCTGCTCTATACAAAATTATGAATTAGAAAAATAAATTTTTCATTTTTAATTCAAAATTTTGTATTAGGCAGACCAAAAATTGACTCATGAACGCGTTCATTACCATCCCTACTACCTGGCCAGCCTGTCCGTGAGGCTGGCCTAGCAAGTCTCGTACCAATTGATTTTTTTTTCTTTGCATCCTTATTTTTGGTTTTTGGCGTCGCGCCCACGAGGTTGGATTCCCAGCCTCGCATCCATCCGTGAGGCCTCCTCTTTTTTTATTTATTTATTATTATCCTACACAAATAGAATATAATACTAATTACATTTCAAATGAAATTGGTTCTCCCTTTTATAGAAAAGAGAACAAACCGATAAATTTTAGGGGTATTTACTGGTTTGGCCCTCAAATCTTTATATATTATGATTTTGCCCCCCAAATCTTCATATTTAGAATTTTGCCCCCAAAATCTCATAAGTTACAACAATTTTGCCCCCCTCTCTAACACAGTTAAATATTTGACCATTTTACTCCTCTTTTCCTCTTCTATTTTCCTCCTCTCTCTTCCTCCTCTCTTCTCCTTTTCTTCATTATTTCTCCTCTCTTCTTTCAGTATTTAACTGTGTTAGGGAAAAGAGGAGAAGAGAGGAGGAAGAGAGGAGAAAGAAGAGAGGAGAAATAATGAAGAAAGGAGAAGAGAGGAGGAAGAGAGAAGAAGAAGAGAGGAGGAAAATAAAAGAGGAAAAGAGGGGTAAAATGGTCAAATATTTAACTGTGTTAGGGAAAGTTAGAGAAGGGAACAAAATTGTTGTAACTTATGAGATTTGGGGGGCAAAATTCTAAATATGAAGATTTGGAGGGCAAAATCATAATATATAAAGATTTGAGCGACAAACCAGTAAATACCCCTAAATTTTAAGGATGCGATCTTTCACAAGTTCTTTATTTTCCAGGAATAAAGTTAGAAGGTGATGATCGAAAATCAAGGTTACAACAATCTCGTTAAAATCAGCGATGGTCGGCTCTCATTCAATAAAAAGGATTAAGGTCATTCTTGTCGAATGGGAATATTGCATCAGTGAGACAAACTATGACTTCCGGTTCAAAAGCATCGCACTTGCACCCTCACATCTGGAAGTGGACAGAGGCAGTTTCATCAGCAACCAATACTTTTGTTAAGCATTATGATTGAACTGTGAGTTCAGAGAGTTTTTGACAGCGGCAGGTTCTACGTCCTTCAGGACATTGTTATCTCCCGGAATTGACTACTTAACCAGCCAGCAATAATTTGCAATACTGCCAGTGATGATTAATAGAATAGCAATCTGGCATTATTTTCAAACAAAAATTTAATTATATTGTATATAATATAATAATTATAGTCGAATTATTCAAAACATACGGTGTATCATGTTAGTAAGATCTTAAAAATAGCCTATTCTGAAATTGAAACAACAGCGAAGGATCAACCGTGATTTTCTTGAATCAATGAATTCGGGCCGGGAGCAACTGGAATGGAATTGATGGGTATTTTAGTCCCATATTGGAAAATAATTGAGTTTGCGAGTGGTTAAAAAAATAAAAGTTTCCGGTAGCAATCGCCGACCAAAGTGTTGGGAGACATCGACTTTCTGAACGACCAGCAACGACCTACAGACTTCAAGCGCGGGAGGTCATAGGTAAGTAAATTTTTTGGTTTAATTTTGAGTTTTGCAGTTTGGACGTGAACAATACTTGCATAATAAATATGGACTAATGAAACCTCTTTTATAGTATGGGTTATGAGTGAGATGAGATGAGTGGTGATGTATTTCAAAAGCTAAATACTAATTTTAAAAATCTTAAGTTTTTTTAATTGAGGAAAGTTTACCTTTTTCATTAATAAAATAATAATAAAACAAACACCAAATAGTGACTTAATTACAATGCTCATACGAGCAAAACAAAATTGTATGCTCGAAATCGGACCTTACTTTTCCATTTCCAATCGACAAATTATAGCAAAAAAAAAAACAAAAAAGAAAAAATTATAGCTCCTTGGATCCAGTTTACATGGAAAGAAAAAAGATTATTCTTTTCCTTTTACTTTTGTGGGCTCTCTTAGGTAACAATGGAAAGTTGCTACTGTCTTCCATTATCGAAATGAATGTCGATTGATCTTTGTAGGACCTGTTGAATTCATTCACTAATTTGAACCTTAAATTGAGCCAATTCACTAGTTCAAATTAAATGAATTAAGTGAATTGAAATTAACTTCAAAAGTTGAGTAAATAGCAAAGGAACAAAAAGGGAAGATGAAAAGATAATCTCACATTGGATAGATGATTGTAAAGATGTGGGTTTATATATGGTAAGTTGTTCCATTACTTTGCTTATGTAAGAAGAGGAAAACCTTGAGCACCACGGGTGGTGCTACGCACCGCCCGCACGCGCACGCGCACGTGCGTGTGCGAGGGCGCATTGGGCGCTTTAGAGGCGCATGTACGCAACGTCACGAGGAGCTGAGGAGCCTTTGATTTTTGGTGCTATTGGATTCGGGTTGCCTCTATTGGGTTCAGATTTGAATGGATTCGACCTGCACCCGTCCCGCCAGTCAAGAGTCGTTAAAGTCCAACGGTCGGCAATCCAACAGTCACCGGTCGCCGTCAACGGTTGCTGTTAAACGGTCACAACTGTTGAAACGGCCAACCGTTGCGACTGTTGAAAACCTATAAATAGGGTCTGGGTCCAGAGTTTCTAATATATATAAAATTTTTCTTTTCTGTTTTCCTTGCTTCTTCTGCAGACAGAAGTTCCTCAATTTCTGTCTCCAGAAGAACCAGTTCTTCTGTTCCATAATCCTGCATTACATCAACCAGAGAGAACCTTTATCAGATTCGCCAGAGCAGAGGGATTGCGGCTTCCTTCCCTCTGCAGATCGATCGTTGTATCCTGGGAGATCGACGTCCAAGAAATCCAGAAGCAAACAGTGGAGGACGAATCGATTTTAAGGAGATAGTGTCCAACACTAGCCTCGATCTTCATCAGATCTTCTTCCTATCATCTTCCAGTCGTATTCCTGTCTTCCTTCAACCTTCTGAACCAGGTTTTTCATAATCCAGTTTCTTCTTTATTCTGTTTTGGTTAAGTAAACTAGTTAAAGAAGAATAGTTTAATTATTTCTGTAAACAGTTTAATTCTGGAAACTGTGTTAGGAAATAAGAACAGTAATAAGAACAATTTAATTATTCTCTTTAACATAAGAACAGTAATAAGAACAATTTAATTATTCTGTGTAACACTGAAAACTATAACAGAATTATTTTGTGCATGATTACAGTATAAAGTTTGTGTAGTAATTTTGTTAACTACGAATCTGCTCTCTTGTGTTAATCTAAAACATATCTGTATGCTTAAATTTGCAATCAGAGCATTAGTAACCTCCACATAAGCCAACAATCTTAAAATCGATTCATGCTTGTTTTAGATTAATTTTTAAGAATACAGTTTAAACATTTTTGTTTAGAACCAACATTCTTAAAACTGATTTTTTGGATTCTGTCAAAATACCATTAATTAGAGTACTGTTATCAATTAGAACTCTGTTATAATAGTATTTAATCTTTAAACTGATATTTCGTTTTAGATTAAAATACTGTCATCAATCACTAGTAATCTAGTTTGCTTCTGGAAAATTTCTATTTGGTGATTTGGAGACAAGTAATCTTAATTGCTTCTGGAAAAAGGATAGTTAATTTTTGTTTTGTGATTTGGAGTGTTGAATTGATTTTCAGTTTTATTAGAAAGTTAAAATTTGTTACAAAACATTAAGATAGATAAATTTAATATTTATAGATAGCCACTACATCTGATATGTCCACGATGATAACTCCTGTCATGGTTACTCCAACTATGCCTTCAAGCTAGTACGAGAAACCAGAGAAGTTCAGTGGCTCAGATTTTAAGAGATGGCAACAGAAAATGTTGTTCTATCTCACTACACTGAATCTGGCCAAGTACTTGAAGGAGACTGTGCCTACTCTTGTTGAAGATGATCAACAATCAGTGAAGGCAGTTGAAGCATGAAAACATGCGGACTTCTTGAGTAAGAACTATATTCTCAATGGTTTGGACAATATACTGTATAATATATATAGTTCAGTTGCTACTGCTAAGGAACTCTGGGTGTTCTTAGACAAGAAATATAATACAGAAGATGCCGGCTCTAAGAAATATGTAGTCGGTAAGTTTCTGAATTATAAAATGGTTGATTCTAAAAATGTAATTAACCAAGTACAAGATCTTCAAGTGATCATTCATGAAATTCATGCTGAAGGTATGATTATTAGTGAATCTTTTCAAGTGGCTGCAATAATTGAAAAATTGCCACCATCTTGGAAAGAATTTAGATATTACCTAAAGTATAAACGAAAAGAAATGACACTTGAAGATCTAATTGTACGATTGAGGATTGAAGAAGATAACCGCCTTTCTGAAAAGAAAATTGGAAATGCATACAATGTTTCTAAAGCTAATGTTATGAAAAATTCCAATAAGTCTAATGACAGGAAGAGAAAGCACAATGGTGAAGACTCTAAGAGTGGTAACTCGAAGAGATTCAATGGCAAGTGCTACAACTGTGACAAGCCTGGACATCGTGCAAAGGACTGCCGTGTGCCCAAGGCACAAGATTCTTCGAAGAAGAAGAAGAAGCATCCTAATGCACATTTGGCCGAAGAAAATCTTTGTGCAAATGTAGATGTAAACTGTACATCTGTTGTCTCAGAGGTAAACCTAGTTGGTGGCAATTCTAAGGAATGGTGGGTGGATACTAGAGCCACTCGCCACATTTGCGCCAACAAGTGAATGTTCTCCACATATGAACATGTGGAAGGAGAACTACTCTACATGGGTAACTCTGCAACCTCCAAGGTTGAAGGACGAGGAAATATTGTACTAAAGATGACTTCGGGAAAAGAACTTACTCTTACTGATGTACTTCATGTACTAGATGTCCGCAAGAATCTGGTCTCTGGTTCAGTCTTGAGTAAGAAAGGGTTTAGACTTGTATTTGAGTCTGATAAGTTTGTACTCACAAAGAACGGTGTATATGTAGGCAAGGGGTATATAACCAATGGTCTGTTTAAAATAAATGTAATGACCATTACCCCTAAGGCTATCAATAAAATTGATCTTCTGCTTATATGACTGAGTCACCTTTTATTTGGCATGGTAGATTATGACATGTTAATTATTATACTTTACAAAGATTAATAAATTTAAATATGTTGCCTAATTTCAATATAAACTTTGAAAATAAATGTGAAACATGTGTTGAATAAAAAATGACTAAGTTTCCATTTCATTCTATAGAACGTAGTACTGAACCTTTAGGATTAATTCATACAGATGTATGTGATTTAAAATCTATTCAAACTAGAGGTGGAAAGAAGTATTTTATTACGTTTATAGATGATTGTACTAGATATTGTTATATATATCTACTTAGAACAAAAGATGAGGCAATTGAAATGTTTATACAATACAAAAATGAAGTTGAGAATCAACTTAGCAAAAAGATAAAAATACTAAGAAGTGATAGAGGTGGTGAATATGAGTCACCATTTGCACAAATTTGTGCAGAACATGGTATTATATATCAAACAACTGCTCCTTACACTCCACAGCAAAATGGAATTGCTGAACGTAAGAACAAAACTTTAAAAGAAATGATGAATGCCATGTTAATAAGTTCTGGTTTGCTCCAGAACATGTGGGGGGAAGCTCTGCTTTCTGTCAATTATATTCTCAACAAAATACCCCAAAAGAAACTTGATAAAACACCTTATGAATTATGGACAGGTCAAACACCTAGTTACAAATTCTTAAGAGTGTGGGGATGTCTAGCTAAGGTTGCAATTCCTACTCCGAAAAGGACTAAAATTGGACCTAAAACAATTGATTGTATATTCATTGGATATGCGCATAATAGCAGTGCTTATCGTTTCTTTGTTTTTAACTCTGATCATCCAGAGATACATAAGTACTCTATTATTGAATCTAGGAATGCAGTATTTTTTGAGAATGTGTTTCCTAGTAAAGAATACGATCCAAGTTCCCCTAAAAGGACTTGTGATGATATAATAAGAGAAACAGAGTCTGAATCTGGTAATAAAACTAATGAGGATGAATGTAGACGGAGCAAAAGGGCCAGAGTTACTAAAACATTTGGTCCGGATTTTCTATCATATATATTAGAAAAAGAACCTCAAACTTATAAAGAGGCTATGTCTACTCCTGAAGCTCCTTTTTGGAAAGAAACTGTAAATAGTGAAATTGAATCAATTATTCAAAATCACATCTGGAAACTTGTGGATCTTCCTCTAGGAAGTAAACCATTAGGATATAAATGGATTTTTAAGAGAAAGATAAAACCTGATGGGTCTATAGATAAATACAAAGCTAAACTTGTAGTAAAAGGCTATAGACAAAAGGAAAGTATTGATTATTTTGATACATATTCACCTGTAACAAGAATAACATCCATAAGATTAATAATTGCTTTTGCTGCATTATATAATCTTGAGCTTCATCAAATGGATGTAAAAACAGCATTTTTAAATGGTAAATTAGATGAAGAAATCTACGTGGAACAATCTGAAGGGTTTGTAGTTCCAGGTAAAGAAAAGAAGGTGTGTAGACTTGTTAAGTCTCTTTATGGACTTAAACAAGCACCTAAACAATGACATGAGAAGTTTGACCAAGTTATGTTGTCAAATGGATTTCGCTATAATGAATGCGATAAATGTGCATATGTAAAAGGGGATATGCACAACTATGTCATTGTATGTTTATATGTGGATGACATGATTATCACCGGTAGCACGGTGACTCTAATTAAAGAGGTAAAAATTATATTAACACGGAAATTTGATATGAAAGACTTAGGTATTGCAGATATTATTCTTGGTGTTAAAATCTCCAAGACATCTGATGGATATACCTTATCACAATCACATTATGTCAAGAAAATACTCGAAAAATTTGATAAGGGAAATACTGATATAGCTAAGACACCTGTAGATATTAGTCTACATCTTACAAAGAATATAGGTGCTAGTATATCACAGTTAGAATATTCTCAGATCATTGGCAGTCTTATGTATTAATGAACTGCACAAGACCTGATATAGCATACTCAGTAAGCAAACTGAGTAGGTTTACAAGTAATCCAGGGGAAAACCACTAGAAAGCAATAGTTAGAGTACTCAAATATTTGAGGTACACTACTAACTATGGGTTGCACTATACTAGATATCCAACAATGATAGAAGGATACACTGATACTAACTGGATTACCGATTCAAAAGACATTAAATCCACAAGTGGATATATCTTTACTGTTGGAGGTGTAGCCATCTCTTGAAAATCTTCTAAACAAACATGTATAGCCAGATCCACTATGGAATCTGAGTTTATAGCTTTAGATAAAGCTGGAGAAGAAGCAGAATGGCTTCGAAACTTTTTAGAAAATATTCCAATGTGGCCTAAACCTGTGTCAGCAATATGCATCCATTGCGATAATCAATCAGCAATTGGAAGGGCACAAAATATATTATATAATGGAAAGTCACGACATATACGTCGTAGGCATGAAACTGTAAGACAGCTGCTTACAAACGGAATAATATCTCTTGATTATATAAAATCCAAAGATAATATTGCAGATCCATTAACAAAAGGCTTGACTAGAGATCAAGTATATAAGTTATCGAGGGGAATGGGATTACAACCTACTAAAGAGTAACTCTATAATGGCAACCCAATCTAGCTGACTGGAGATCCCAAGATCTAGGTTCAAAGGGACAACCGAATTGTAGGGGAACTCGAAAGAATCACTGAGGAAACATATTTCCTATCTCATTTCTATGGTAAAATAGTGATTATCTGCAATGTGTTAGGATAAACTAAGTTTTTAATGATCCTTATATCTTAGAAATCTAAGTGGAGTATGGCAGGATATTCTTGATAAGAGATCACCTATGTGAGTGAGAAGGGGCCGCTTCTATGAGAATGAGAAAGGCTAAGTTCTCTAAGAGCACTCACAGAATTACCAGGTTGTCCAAGGCCAAAATGGACACAACATAGAATCTGATAAAATTGAAAGAAATCGTGTGAATATTATTGTCTTAGTTTACATCAAAAATTGAACAGTTCAAAAATATCGTGTTCACTGGTTAGCAAGTAAACTCGATAATATTTCACTAGGGAAGGTTCAAAGCCAAAAACCACCTCTCCCGATGCGATAAATTTCTATTACACTCTCTGGTTATTTGTATTAGAGTCTAAGCCATTTCATTCATGTGGGGGATTGTTGAATTCATTCACTAATTTGAACCTTAAATTGAGCCAATTCACTAGTTCAAATTAAATGAATTAAGTGAATTGAAATTGGCTTCAAAAGTTGAGTACATAGCAAAGGAACAAAAAGGGAAGATGAAAAGATAGTCCCACATTGGATAGATGATTGTAAGGATGTGGGTTTATATATGGTAAGTTGTTCCATTACTTTGCTTATGTAAGAAGAGAAAAACCTTGAGCACCACGGGTGGTGCTACGCACCGCCCGCACGCGCACGCGCACGCGCACGTGCGTGTGCGAGGGCGAATGGGCGTTTAGGGGGCATTGGGCGCTTTAGAGGCGCATGTACGCAACGTCGCGAGGAGCTGAGGAGCCTTTGATTTTTGGTGCTATTGGATTCGGGTTGCCTCTATTGGGTTCAGATTTGAATGGATTCGACCTGCACCCGCCCCGCCAGTCAAGAGTCGTTAAAGTCCAACGGTCGGCGATCCAACAGTCACCGGTCGCCGTCAACGGTTGCCGTTAAACTGTCACAACTGTTGAAACGGCCAACCGTTTCGACTGTTGAAAATCTATAAATAGGGTCTCGGTCCAGAGTTTCTAATATATAAAAAAAAATTTCTTTTCTGTTTTCCTTTCTTCTTCTGGAGACAGAAGTTCCTCAATTTCTGTCTCCAGAAGAACCAGTTCTTCTATTCCATAATCCTGCATTACATCAACCAGAGAGAACCTTTATCAGATTCGCCAGAGCAGAGGGATTGCGGCTTCCTTCCCTTTGCAGATCGATCGTTGTATCCTAGGAGATCGACGTCCAAGAAATCCATAAGCAAACAATGGAGGACGAATCGATTTTAAGGAGATAGTGTCCAACACTAGCCTCGATCTTCATCAGATCTTCTTCCTGTCATCTTCCAGTCGTCTTCCTGTCTTTCTTCAACCTTCTGAACCAGGTTTTTCATAATCCAGTTTCTTCTTTATTCTGTTTAGGTTAAGTAAACTAGTTAAAGAAGAATAGTTTAATTATTTCTGTAAACAGTTTAATTCTGGAAACTGTGTTAGGAAATAAGAACAGTAATAAGAACAATTTAATTATTCTCTTTAACATAAGAACAGTAATAAGAACAATTTAATTATTCTGTGTAACACTGAAAATTATAACAGAATTATTTTGTGCATGATTACAGTATAAAGTTTGTGTAGTAATTCTGTTAACTACGAATCTGCTCTCTTGTGTTAATTTAAAATATATCTGTATGCTTCAATTTGCAATCAGAGCATTTAGTAACCTCCACATAAGCCAACAGGACCAAGTTCAAAACTCAACTGGAAAGGAAAGTAGGAATGTCCGAGGCTCTGTCAATTCCTTCTTTTTTCTTAGATCCTACTCTGTTCGATCTGGGACTTCTCTCCTCCATTCTCCATTCCTCTCCAATTTTTTTTTTTTACTGGAGAAGGCTATTTATAAACTTAAGGACATAACTGCTCCCGTATTTCCTCCCCCAATCTCTCCGTAATCAGAGTATCAAATCCAACATTATGATGGAGTGGGAAGAGTATTGCAACGTGTAATACTAGTGCTAATTCCGTACGCTAGGAAACACGCTTCTCAGTGCGTGCGATGAGCTCTTGGGCGCGCAGGGCAGCGCGCTCCTGGGCGTGTGCACTAGGTCATGCACGACCCTTGGTGCATGCACCAAGCCTCACGCACCTAGGCACACATGCACTAGAATGCACACCTAGGCGCCCAGGCATGCGCTCCTAGTTGCACACCCCTAGGCAAGCTCCTGGGCGCGCTCTCCGGGGTGCGTGCGACTATCGCTCTTGTTTCAGCTGATGGTTCTATTTTTTGTTTTTTAGCGCCTACAAAAATGTTGTAGAAAACAACACAAAATCAAACCCCATCGTAAAATTCAAAAAGATCTCCATCAAACTCATTCAACTACACATGAGCACCAGTCTCATGCTCCGCTCCAATGCTCCACTCCTGAATCTCCTAAAACATACTAAGTTGTCTTTGTATCATTCTCTGTGACTCTTAGATGTTAGAGATTACCAATACGAATAAAAATAAAAGATATTTTGAACTGATACATATGTAGTTCTTCAAAAGTTAAATAATAAATTTAGAAGATACAAAGGCAATTACAGGCAAGTCTATTTTTTGTTAAATTTACAGTTAAGTTTGGATCGTGAACATCTACTAGCATAATAAAGTTTGGACTAAAATATGGTTCAGGAATGAGATGAGTAATGATGCATTTCAAAAGCCAAAAAAAATAAATTTAAAAGATTCTTAATTCTTTTTTCTAAGCCTTCTTTTTTCATTAATGTAAAATTTACCTTATTTCATTAATAAAATGATAATAAAATAAACATCAAATAGTGCCAAAATCACACAATGCTGGTACAAGCAAAACAAAATGTAACAAAAAAACAACACGAAAACCATCATAAAATACCAAAAGACCTCTATCAGGCTTAGTCAACTACATATTATCAACGGTCTCATGCTCTACTCCTGAACCTCCTAAAACATAACTCGATTCCACTGTGAGACTAACGAAAGCTTTATTCTGAGTTTGTTTAAATATTGAGTGTATACCAAGTTTTATTCCTCCGTGAACAAGCATTTTAGTTGGCTACTTGTAGCTATGATATAACTTTCTACGACATTTTCGGAGTTTGTCGGATTTCTAAGTTTCATTAGCCTTGAATTTTTTTGCAAACTTTGATTCCATGGCTTCCTTTGTATACATATTTGGCGTACTGAAAGAAATGGTTTGGAGAAAAAAATTAAGCTATATATATCTTCGAAATTTCTGAAAAAGAAAAAGGTGTTATACTATACACATTAGTGAATGGTTGGCTTCAACAAATGGCTGATGTTTGATTTCATGTCCATCTCAAATCTCTTTAACAACGGCAACTAATCCAGTTCTCTTCCGTTTAGATCATTTTTTGCTATCAATTTCCAATGTTTAAAAAAATGATCAAAGCAAGAAGATACTTACTATGTTTAAGAAGCTAAAGAGTAAATGTTCTTCAATACATAAGATATCAGAACAATCGCTTTCAGGAATCATACATATGGTATACAACACGATCACAGTCATTGAAAAGATATGTTTTTTAAGAGTTTACTCTGGGATCCTCACGAGGTATTCAAAAAACTTCACGCACATATATCAACAATAATATATTGGAATGTTCACACAAAATACGATTCTAACCATAAGAAATCAAAATCTCAAAGCAGCACTTCTAATCTCCTAGGCTGGGAAGAACTCGTAATAGTTTCAACCAGCTTTGTTTCTTCTCACCCTGCTCCTCCCATTTTTCATTCCTAGTACTGATTTCACTGGTCAAAATCCTGGTACCGTAATTAGACAGAATTGGTGATAATGCACAATTGTTTACCAAATAGATATCGTCCTTTAGTCCAGACGGCGGATTGTGCCCTTGCTCTGATTATGTAAAACTCCACTATGGCAATGGCACAAAGATCTAGGGATGACTAGAAGAAGCACCCACCTTCACAAATTTCTTGGATTCTCAAGGTTTAGACCTTCTTGATTTAATCTCCAATTTACCACAAATACTAATTTTTTTCCTCATAATTTTCCCATTTTCCCACCTCCTTGATTCTGTAAAAGCTCCCAGTTCTTGAACCTTCTAGAGTATTTCTCGCTCACAGATGCTATTAAGATTTCAGTTCCAAGTGCGCACGCAAATATCAATTGGCCTTCACAAATTAATGTTGGCTCTTTGTGCATCACTCTATTATGCATCAAGCTTTAGTACTTTGAAGATAATAATAATAATAATAATAATAATAACCAAAATTATTAAGAAGATTGGTCTATGGACGAGGCTGGACTTATCTGCCTTTTGAGCTTAATTTGATTGATATAATGTTCTAACTTCTGAGCTTAGCTATGTGGACAATGTTGAAATATACCTATCATATAGTTGTATACATTATTTTCTCTCCCTGTCCGTTCTATCAAATACAAGGTGTCTTCGTCATATTAATTTCAAAATTCTAGCATCAAATGATAAAACAGGAAATTTCAAAACATATAATTATAACCAGATCATTGCATATCAAACACATAGATGTAGAGGTATTTCTTGCTAAACCAAAGTTATATTGACCACGGAAATGAGAAGGAAGAGCCTATGAGAAGCTTAAAATTGCATTTATAAGGAACACAAAATTACCCCAAATTCGGAGAGTGCTAATGATTAGCCATAAATTAGGCTTAGAATCCTTGGCAAGCCACAATCTTGCTTCAAGTGTCTATGCATTCGTTTCGGGTTGAAAACAGCTTGATTGCTCCTACCCTCACCTCAAGAGAAGGAAAAGTATAAAACCATCACCACCACTGAACAAGCACATGTTTGCATACATAATGTTAGTTGCAGGACTTGGTCCTAGGTCTTCCCAAAACTTGAGCAATAACAGAGCTTGTAGCTAAAATCTCTGCTCAGGCTTGCCTTGGTAAAAGATCGTTGGGTTCTTTTGGTAACTACAAGGGCTAAAACTGACCACAAATCTATGTTCGGTCAAATATATGAAGAAACATGAATATAGTTTGCTAAACTTGACAAGATAAGAGCTCAATGCTAAGAAACTACATTATCATTATATCTTGTCTCATGGTTAACCTTATATCCTCGTACATTAACCACACTATTTTTTCTGGTAACAGTATGTTGAATCCCCTTTATCCTACTGCACTAAATATTTACAATACACAGCAAACTCATAAGACATCTCTGATCATATTAGTTGTTTTAGTTCTTCTATCATATTTTAGGGCCTCTTTCCATCAATGCATCCATTTCTATTACCTTCTTCACCATTGGTTAGGTTTACAAAACCACAGGGATCCACTATATCATTGTCGATGCATTCCTGTAGCAAAACCATAATATTAATTTCCACAAGTGTCTACACAAAGAGGTATAAGTAACAAAATTTAAAGTCCTGACCGAACGTTCATAAGCACGAATATGGCCTGCAAGCAGAATATCTACGCTGGCATCATACGCAAGGGCTCCATGGAAGCCTTCATCTTGTCCCCTTGCCCTTGATAAGCCCAGTTTCTGTTGTTACCATGGAACATGCAACAACACAAGAAGTCATGGTGTCCTTTCCCTATCCACCTTCTGCAAGATCCTCCTACAAAATTGTGAACAAATGAATATATATTACTCAGATCTAACACACTAAAATTTCAGCTTCTTTAGTTGATGACATGCCAAAAGAAGAGGAAATACAACATAATCCTAACTCCTTCCGATATATGGAATCGAATAACCATTTTGTTTTAACTTACGATATACGAAATAAGAATATAAAGTCAAAATGACGTGAGTAAACTTTCCAGCAAACGATATAAAAGCAACAGAAGCTGAATATGTCATGTCAATAAGATACCTATATGACACAGACAAAGCACCAGAATGAGACCATTGCTTGTCCTACTTAATTATAATGAACAAAAAAAAGTCTCCTTGGTTTCCTTGGAGTTAAAAGAGAAATAATAGATGTCTTATATTTAAATGATTTCCTTGAAGTTAAGAACTATCAACATTCACTTTTTTATTATCTCAAGTATTGGTGTATCTCATGTTGTATGTTCGCTCAAATTAGGAGAATTTCTTTTCATTACTATTGATGGAAAATTATAGAAAAATAAAATAAAATTACAATCCTTTCAATTCAAAATATAGGGGTAGGGAAGAAAGATGGCTCTACTTCCCTTTTTAATTTTGTGGAATCTTTGGTAGCAATGGAACATTGTTGATTTATTCCATTGACGATCCGAACGTCGTGTCGATTGATTCTCCGACACTATGCTCCGGCCACAAGAGGAGAAGTTTGAAACCCTCTTGCTTTCCTGGATCTCTATCTTTAGATTACTGGATGATCTCTTCTTCCTTATGTGACTTTTTTAGTCTATGGAACTTGTCCCCTCTGTTGAGAGGGAGAGGTCATTTTTTTTTCTCCTCCAGTCTTATTTTTTTTCTCCTGTGGACCCTCGTATCTCTCTTCTAGAGATTCCTTTTATAACTTTTTGGGAACGTACCCATTCCTCAAATTTCTCAATAGTGGTAATGTTACAACAAACTCCGCATATAAAGCGGAGCACTGATGGGGACGTGCGTGGGGAGTGCCCACTGGGCTCGATCAGCGCCCCACCTAAGCGCACGCACGCAGTGGCCACTCTGGGCATGCGCAAAGTGCTCTAGTGTGCGTGTTGCGTCCTGGGCAGGATTCTTGTCTGCGCCTAGGAATGTGTTGCCATATGAGCATTGCTCTTGGCGCATGCTCCTAGTATGAGATACGCTCGACTAGAAGGTCCGCGCTCTGAGATGCGCACACCATGGCGCGTAGGGGATTCTCCTCGGAGTGCGCCTCTATTGCACTTTTGAGTTGTGCGCGCCTAGGCAGGGTGGGCTTGCTGGGGACGTGCGTGCTCCTGAGGATGGGATGCGCTCGTCGAGAGGATGTGCGCTATTCAATGCATGCTTTGCTACGCCCAGAGGCATGCTTCTTGTCACGGGTCTGAGTTGTGCTTCTTGATTGTGTGCACCTGGACAGTGCGTGCCTGCTGGGGACGTCCGCTCTCCTGGTGATGGAATGTGCTCGTCTGGAGGGTGTGCACTTTTCGATGCGCCCTTCGCGGCGCCCAGAGGCATGCTCCTTAGGGCGCATCTCAATTGTGCTTTTGATTGCAGGCGTCTAGGCCGAACGCACTTGTTGTGGGGACATGCACGCTCATGGGGATGGGATGTGCTAGTCTAGAGGGTGAGCGCTTTTTGATGCGCGTTTCGCGGTATCTAGAGGCATGCTCCTTGGCGCCACCTCTAGTATCACTTTTTTAGCGTGCACGATTGTCACTCTTCTTTTGGTGGATTATTTTATATTTTAGACCTTATAATACCCTCTCCAAAGTTTTCAAAATTTCGTTGTTGATTCATAACGAATTTCAAAATATGTAGACTCTTTTGATTTGGCTCTATACTCTTCATTGTGTACCGCAATTTTCATGGTATTCTGTGAACTATCTTCAAGTCACCACATTCTTGATCTTTAGCTCTTACTGATATACTATTGAATCATGAGGGAGCCTTCGATGTGTCTTGTGTTTTTGAGTCCCATAGTTTTGAATGTTGACTCAAGATTCCGTCCTGAGATGAGGTTATAACTTCACTTCAACTCTTTTCATCTTCTGGATGTACGCAATCTTGTGTTCATCATTGCTATTTAGGGGCTTTAAGATCCCCTACCAATTTGTTGACAACTCAAACTTTGCAAATCACCTGCCAAAATCGCTATCTTCCAGCTATAACTTGCCAAATCTAATATACAAGTTTTCTTGATCTTAATTGGAATACTGTTGAACTCTTCGAAGTATCAAATATTGCTTGCAAGGAAATCTTCCTGATGCTGGAATAGTGCAAAATTCTGGTCTTTGCACTTGTTCCTTTCAATTGCTCTTAAAATATTGATAATCAAAACACTATAACACCACCAAGAGCATTTTGATCTGAAATTAACATCCTTCAAATGTAAAGTCTTCTGATTTAGACTTCAACTTGTAATTTTGTTTCTAGAAAAATTGTTGTCTACAGCATGAATAGAATTGCAGTCTGGAACATTCTAGATATTTGTTCATAGGCTAAAAGCGTGACAGACAAATTAATGAATTTGATGGATAGATGTAACTATTAACGTATCTTCTAGATGGTGACTCAAACTATTCAGAGGTATTGGATGTGATAGAAAGAGTCATCAAAAGCGTTGAGTCCTAACTATTTAGTGACGTCTAGTATGACAAATTATGCGGAAAAGATAATAGAAAGAAGTATAATGATAACGTGCTCTATTAAGTATTGATTCGAGCTATTCAGAGGTTCCAGATGTGATAGACGAGAGTTTGCAAAAATAGGATCCTAGCTGTTTAGTAACATCTAGTATGACAAATTAGGAAAAGACAAAGGTATTATTAAATATGTTTTTTGGTTCAATCTATTTAAGAGGTTCGGGACATGATAGTAATGAACCAATTAAATAGTGGTAGGGTTTAATATATTTAATCTTCCCGTTCAGTGATATTTAGTATAATTGGATTTGAGTAAGGACAGAGGTATCATTAAACATGCCTCAAAACTTAACTTATTCAGAGGTTCTGGACATTATAGGAATGAACTGACTAAACAGAGGTAACAATTAATGTGTTTAGTCTTGTAAATTGACTATCAGGGGCAACTGTTAATATGGATATGATTTTTATTAGAGGTAATTGCTAACTAAACGATGTGAAGAATAAGTTCACCAAAGGCTGTACTATTGGACTTGATGAATTGCGATTTTGTCTTTTCTGTAAGAGAAGAAAGCTTGACAAATGATTCAGTTGAATTTGATATTATAGAGAAAATTTATTTGATTTTGTATTCTAATGTCAGATGTTTGATTTTAACGTGACAAATATTTTGGACAGTCACTAGCTCTACTAGGAGAAAAAGTGACGAGGAATGTTTTGTTGTCAAAGATAATATTTAACTTGACATGTAATGTTTGGAAACTTGGACTCAAATCGTTTAGAAATGATTGTCACAGATGATTGTTAACTTGACTCTTCTGACTGAGAAATTCTGGGTGATTGAAGCATTTTAGTCAGAGATGAAATCTTATCAGGGTTTTTAGCAAACCCACAGCTATCAATGATTCAGTTTACTTTTACCAATCGCCATTTGCATTGAGCTAGCCATGCTACTTCTCTCAGCATGATGAGTTGTCAAGAATTTTGTTTGGACTTACATACCAAACTTTTTCTCTTCCCTTGGTCTTACCAGCTTTGAGCGATGATGCCCCTTATAATTTAATAAGAACACTATTGTGACAAATTTGTCCTAGGATTTTTAGTGAACTCCAGCTATCAACGGATTTGGTTTGCCTTTACTAACTGTCGTTTGAGTTAGCTAGCCATACTATTTCCCTTAGTATGGTGAATTTGGTGAGGATTTCGTTTGAGTTTATATACCAAACTTTTCCTCTTTCCTTTACCTTTGCAGTTTTGGACAGTGATGTATCCTTATAATTAAATAAGGATACTATTGTGATAAATTTATCGTGGAATTTTTAGCAAATCCACAGTTATTAACGGATTTGCTTTTTTTACCAACTATTGTTTGAGTTAGGCTAGCCATATTACTTCCTTCCGCATGGTGAGTTGTCGAGAATTTCATTCGGGCTTATATGCAAACTTTCCTCTTCCCTCTGCTTTAGTAGCTTAGAGCGCTTCATACTTTTACCCCTAGCACAATGGGTTAGCGAGAATTTTGTTCTCCTCCCATTGCTTTGGTGGCATTAGAAAGTTCATACTTTTTACCTCCAGCATGATGAGGCTAGCAAGAATTTTATTTTTCTCTTCCTTTTACTATAACAATATTGGGCAGTTCATACTTTTATCTCAGCATAATAGGTTGGCGAGAAACTTGTTATCTTTTCGTTGCCTTGATGGCGTTGGGCAGTTTATGCTTTTAGCCCCAGCATGATGGGTTAGCGAGAAACCTGTTCTCTTTCCATTACTTTAGCAACATTGGACTATTCATGCTTGTACCTCTAGTATGATGGATTGACGAGAAACTCGTTCTCTTCTGTTGCTGTGATGATGTTGGACCGTTCATGCTTTTAGCCCCGCATGATGGGTTGGCATGAAACCTGTTGTCTTCCCATTGCTTTGACAATATTGGATAGTTCATGCTTTTACCCCTAGCATAATGGGTTGTCAAGAAACTCGTTCTCTTCCCATTATTTTAGTACCGTTGGGCAATTCATGTTTTATCTCTTAACATGATAGGTTAAAAAGAAACTTGTTCTCTTCCCGTTACTTTAGCAGCATTTGATAGTTCATACTTTTACCCCCAGTTTGATGGGGTTAGCGTGGGTTTTGTTTAGGCTTACATGCCAAGATTTATTCTCTATCCTTAGTTATAGCAACGTAGGATTTATTTTTGTCCGGTACCCCCAGTCACGGGCATAGAGCTTCACCTTAGTAATTTTTTCATTTTTTATGTTGAAAATGAAGTCGGATGATTTGATTCTTTTAAGAATAATATATCTTCAAGAATTTTCCATTGACTGGCATCATCATCCGATTGCCATGTTGATCGATCAACCAGTATGCTCCATTTGAATAGACTACTCCACTACAAATAGACTCTCCCTCTTCGGTTGGAATCTTCTCTTAGTCTTATGTATCATGACCATTGGTTGTTTGATTGTTAAAACCAGTTGACTTTTTTGAAAGTTCATTCCTTCACTTTTTTGTTAAAGGCTCGAGAGATTCGTACTTGGTAAAGCTCTAATTCGTATTGAGCTTTTAAGCACTTTTCGTCCAACTCTTCCAATTCTTGAAGCCGTATTTTTTCCCCCTATGGTCAATCTTTGTTGTTATTGGCACCCGAAGGGAAGGAATCTGGGTTTCCAAAGATAGGACGGTCTCAGATCCATACACCAAAGAAAATGATGGGCTCTTGTCGGTGTTCTTATCGTTGTACGATAATCCTATAGACAAACTCTCAATTTCTTATCCTAGTCATGCCAACTTGTGGGGACGAATTTATGTAGAAGTTTCAGATAGTTTTTGTTGAATGCTTCTATTTGGTTGTTGGCAGCCGATTTGTATGGGAATGAAACACATTTTGTATCATGAATTTGTCACAGAATTTGGTGTAGGCCCTACTAGTGAATTCAGGACCATTATCAATGATGATCCATCGAGGAATACCAAAGTGATAGATGACGTGATGTTTGACCACTTTTCACTTCTCTTAAAGGGATAACTTCTGTCTATTTTGAGAAGTAATCGGTGATAGCAAGTATGAATCGATATCCACGAGAAGATGGTGGAGTGATTGATCAATAATATCCATTCCCCATGTCTCAATAGCCAAAAGATCATATTTGAATGTAGGTGTTTTGAAGCCTGATGTATGTAATTGGCATGCACCTAGCAAGCATAACATCTCTTTGCATATGCTATTGCATCTGCCATCATCGTCGACTAGTAGAAATCTATTCTTTTTATCCGGTCCCCTAATTTTGGTCTCAATTGGTGAGCCCCGCAGAACCTGTCATGCGCTTCTTTGAACACTTCATGTTCTTCTTGTCTTTAGGGTACATCTAGATTTGATTGTACTCAGAGAATCTGTCCTTGAAAGACATCCTTTTGAATCCGCAGGTATTGTCGATCATGACATCTGTTATTGGAAGTGAAAATTCATTTTTGGGGCATGCCGCATTTAGATTTTGAAAGTCGATCCCATTTCGGATCTTTCCATTCTTCTTGCAAATATGAACAATATTCGCTACCCAATTAAGGTGTTGTTCCTCCTGAATGAAGCCAGATTGTATAATCTCCTTAACTTCATCCTCAATCAATTTCATTAACTCTGGACGAAATTTCTCTAGTGTGCTCATTGCGCGCTTCGTGGCATGTAGAGGCGTTCTCAGAGTGCATCCCTAGTTGCGCTTCTGGGTTGTGCATGCCCCACCTTGCTGGGGACGTGCATGCTTCTGAGAATGGGATGCACTCATCGGGAGGGTGCACACTCTTCGATGCGTGCTTTCCTGCACCCAAAGGCATGCTTCTTGGCACGCATCTCATTTGTGCTTCTTGATTGCGTGAGCCTGGACGACACGTGCTTGCTAGGGATGTGCGCTCTCTTGGGATGGGATGCGCTCGTTTGGAGGGTGTACGCTCTTCGATGCATGCTTCACGACACCAAGAGGCATGCTCCTTGGCACACATCTCAGCTATGCTTTTTGATTGCGCATGCCTGGGCAGCGCGCACTTGCTGGGGACATGTGCACTTCTAGGGATGGGATGCGCTCGTCTGGTGAGTGGGCGCTCTTCGATGTGCATTTCGCAGCATCCAAAAGCATGATCCTTGGCGAGCGCTTAGTGTCGCTTCTGTATGCACGGGCGTCTACCGCTCTTTTTTTAGTGGATTGTTTTATTTTTTAGTGCCTATACTGAATTATCCAAATTCTTTGTAACTATGTTGTCTTCTATCATTTTAGTTTGAAACTCCATCACATGAAGTGAAAGAGAAGGTGACACAATTGTTCCTGATAGTCAATAAAAATATTAACTAACCAACCTTTAGCCAAGTATTGCTCTGAGCCTTCACCATAATTTGTATAAGAACCAAGCATGATAATATGAATTCCGGCCACTTCAAAAGAGTAGAAGAAATTTGAACTAGATCTAATCTCTTCGTATGGCATTTTCCACCATGCATTATGCAACCTTAATTGCCTGGGATTAGAAGCAAATCATTATTTGTCCAACAGCTAGCCCTCTGGCCAGCTCTATTCAAAAATTTAAATTAAAAATAAAAGTTTCATTTTCCTAATTCTAATTTTTAAATAAAACGGGCCAAGGATTAGCCCTTTGGACTGTATATTCTCATTCCTACAGCAACATCTCATATTTGCTTTGGAAGCAAAATAGTCTTGCTTAGACTGTGTGAGTAATTTCATCAAACATATGGTGATAGCATTAAGAAGTCTCAAATTTCTAGCAAGATATAAGAACCCAAATCACTAAGAATTCATCCATGATAAACATACAAAATAAGAATCCAATCCTAAGATCGACCACACCTTTAACAAGGCACAAGTTTTCCCAAAAAAATGCACGAAGTCTAAAATGAGGCGTCGATTTTCTACCTTTTTTAGCTCTCGGACGCAGCTGTCTCCAGCATCAAGCAAATCGATTCGAAATATTTCCCTTTTCTTAAATTAAAACGACAGGAAGGATCAAAACCGAGATTTTCTTGAATCCATGAATTTTTCGACCCAGGGAGCACCGTAATGGAATTGAAGGGCATTTAGTCCTACATCGAGAAAACAATTAAGTTTCTGAGTTGTTTAAAAAATAAAATTTTCCCGTAGCAGTTGGCGACCAAAGAGTTGGGAGGCATCGACTTTCTTAACGACCAGCAACAAGGGAAGACGACCAGGCTACAGATAAGTCTTATTTTTGAATATATTTTTTTTACTAAATTTATAGTTAAGTCTATTTTTTTATTTAATTTACAGTTAAGTCTATCTTGTTTATTTAATTTACAGTTAAATCTTTTTCTTTTAGATTTTGTTTTTGTTAAATTTATAGTTAAGTCTATGATTTTGTTAAATTTATAGTTAAGTCTACATTTTGTTAAATTTACATGAAGTCCATTTTTTGTTTAATTTACAGTTACGTCTAATTTTTTTTTGTTTAATTTACAGTTAAGTTTGGACGTGAACACATACTTGCATAATAAAGTTTGACTTATAATATGTTTTCCCGAGACGAGTGATGATTAAGTCTTATTTTTGGTTATATTCTTTTTACTAAATTTATAGTTAAGTCTATTTTTTTTATTTAATTTACAGTTAGTCTATCTGTTTTGTTTAATTTATAGTTAAATCGTTTTCTTTTAGATTTTTTGTTAAATTTACAGTTAAGTCTATGTTTTTATTAAATTTATAGTTATGTCTACATTTTGTTAAATTTTCATTTAAGTCCATTTTCTGTTTAATTTACAGTTACGTCTAATTTTTTTGTTTAATTTACAGTTAAGTTGGACATAAACACATACTTGCATAATAAAGATTGACTTATAATATGTTTTCCCGAGATGAGTGATGATTAAGTCTTATTTTTGGTTATATTTTTTTACTAAATTTATAGTTAAGTTTATTTTTTTATTTAATTTACAGTTAAGTCTATCTTTTTTGTTTAATTTACAGTTAAATCTTTTCTTTTTAGATTTTTTCGTTATATTTACAGTTAAGTCTATGTTTTTGTTAAATTTATAGTTAAGTCTACATTTTGTTAAATTTACATTTAAATCCATTTTCTGTTTAATTTACAGTTACGTCTAATTTTTGTTGTTTAATTTACAGTTAAGTTTGGACGTAAACACATACTTGCATAATAAAATTTGACTTATAATATGTTTTCCCGAGATGTGTGATGACGTATTTCAAAAGCTAAATAACAAATTTAAAAGATCATACTTCATGTTAGTTCATATAGTTTGATACTAATTTTAAAGTTTCTCCAGTTTTGATAGAGATCGGAACTGTGTTTCCTTAATCTTCTCTGTCAAAACTTCTATGGATTCCATAACCACAACGATTCCAGCCCTACCTAAGTTGATATTTTCATCAAGTGCATCACCAACAGTGATCACTCCATCCACACCATCAACAATCATACCACCACCAACAACACCAACAGACGCAGCAACAGATATAGCAATAAAAGCAGCAGCAGCAACAGATATAGCAATAAAAGCAGCAGCAGCAACTGAAACAACAATAGTAACAGTGATAACTGAAGTAGCAACAATAATGGCAACATAATCGTCAAAAATAGTGGAAATGATGACGTCTTCGTTAGTTACTCTAACTCCTCATCTATCAGTAAGGATGAGTGCCAATGTGCCGACTCCATCAACTGCTATGCCTTATAGGGAGTAGTCTTGGCAAGAAGACCAGCTTCGGCAGCACAAATAATTCCAATTATTACCTCCACTAATGATTTGCTTGAGAAATTCATTATCCGTTTTATTAGGAACTTCCTCAGTTTCCTAAAAAGAAGGTCTTTGACAGAAGAGATTCACACCTCATGCTCCTAAATTATATTAACAACATAGTTAGAATTGGGGGTTCTCATCGAGCGGCTCTTTACATAGCTCGATCACCTGGAAGTTATTGAAGCCCAGGATGCCTCTCTCAACAACTTGCGTCGGGCTAATGTAGCTATAGTGGCAAAGGTGAAAATAGCTTGAACTCGTGCTCCACAATTGCTCTTTAGCAGGACTCCAGAAGTAAGAGGAGTATTGGTCCTAGCAGGTCACCGGATTACAAACCTCGCAACAATAAACAACAAGCGATCTAGTGAAAGCCAAGCGTGAGGTAGACTTTCACCCCACCACCATAGCTCGTGCTCAAGATACCATATTCCCAACTTAAGGAATGATAGGGGACTCGGAGAAAAGCTTGTTAGGATTCTTGATCCTACTTGTGTCAAAAACTCATGAAGAACCGGTCTAAGTAATTGAGCGGAATTGAAAAAAATGTTTGATAAAACTTGACATGGAAAATACAACAGATACGAGTGATTTGATGGACTCAAAGCGCGAATCTTATAATGGTGTCAACTATAAAAGTGCAAAAATTAGAACAACTTTATGACGATACTAAGCTCATCTAAAACTAAGTTCGGAAATAAAAGTTATGATCATTCAAAGTTAGAAAGAATCAATGTTGCTGCAGGAATATCAACTTCAAATTAAGATTTGACCTTGATGAAGACTTAATTGGATAAATTTTGTAGAGAGAAGTTGTGGAGTTTTGATTCCTCTTTCTGAAACGTTTGATTCACCTAAACCGGAAGTGAAAATTTTGAAAGTTTTAAAATGGACTAATTTGGCTGCCAATTATCCATCGATGGCAAGTTTCCACCATTAATATTGATGTTCATGCAGACTACTGTTAGTGCAGTTTTTGCTACCCCAACAATTGAGGATTAGGACTAATGCGCAAGTAAGGCTTTTTGAGTAATTTTCGATTTGGAGTTGAGAGGAGATTATTTGATAACCAATTTTAAGTGGTCTAGTGGACTAAAGATGAGTGGATATGATTAATAGAGTTTTAGAGTTTACTGGAGAGCTAGCAAGCCCTATTTGTATGTCAGCATTTTCAATGAAAGTTTAATCGAATAGGAGAGCATCTAAAGAGAAAAGACAAAGATTTGAAGATTGAAGAAGAAGGAGCTCTTTTTCACGCCTTCTTGGAAATCAACAATTATCAACATCTTCATTTGATAGATGAATTCATATGCTACATTTGTAGTAACTTATACTAGCTTGTAATTTTCCAAATTCTATATGTGTAGATATGCTTGTCAGAAAATAACCGTTACTAGATTTGAGATATCTAAGTGTAATACTTTGTCTATGATTGTCTAACAAAGGAGCCAAATGTTAGGCTATTGATTTAGTTGTGATTGTCCAATGGCTGTGGTCAAATCGTTATAATCGACTTTTAATCATGATGTAGTTTTCACTATAGTTTTTTTTACCCCATTTAGGATTTTCACCTTGAAATCTATATGTGCTAATATGTTTGATTGCATAAGATAATTCTAATTCTATCATTAATTCGTTAATTACTTTAATAATTGGTACTTAAATTGGTTATCCATCAAATAATTTGTACTTTTGTAGTTTGTTTACTTTTGCAAATTGGTAATAGAGCGAGTCAATTTTTTTTAGAATTCAATCTCTTACTAATTTTGATGGACATTCCTAGAGAAGGACAACGACACATAGGCCTCCCGTATTAGTTGGACACAATTATATTACTTTTGTATCTTCTATTGTATCTTCTAATTCTACATGTAAGAGTATTTCACATGTCTCAGGTACTAAAGATTGATATTCAAAACTCTTATGACAATTTGTATGAGGAGGCTTTGAAACTTGAGAAGCAAATATTAAATTTTCCTTGAAATATAAGTTGTTGAAGAAAAAGAAAGAAGAATCCTCTTCATAATTGAGTGTAGCCTTAAAAAGAATTGAAGAATTGAAAATTAAGAAGCAAAAATTGTTGATTATTATGAACACTACACTTCAGAGTATGAAAAAATGTCAAACTTCCAACGTCAAATTAGGAAGTAAAAACAAATACTTTGTAATTTAATTTATCTCTTTTAAGAAATTGATTTCATGTAAATCAAATTTGGGTGAGATACTAGGAGCATAATTATTGGGGAAAATGTGTCAAGACATGGGTTTGCCAAATATGTGGCAACATCAACATCAACTCCTAGCACATTGAAGACTGCTCTTAAAAAATTTGCAGAAGCCACTTCTAATAAGGTAAAACCGTAAAAGCTTCTCCAAGCTGTGAAATCGTCAAGGCAAAGGCAAATGCTCCTCCAAAAGTAAGTGCATTCTTTAGCACTGCAAAGGCTAAATACAAGGTAAGCACTAGCAATCGAAGAAGGTAATTACACCTCCAATTGTAAGGCTTCAAAACTACAGCAGTCAATTTTCATGTACAATTCTAAGATGCATACATATAAATTTGTCCCTCCATAAACTCTTTACACTCAAAGATCTGCTAATATTAGGAGTTCAATAGGGTTTACATAATTAAACAATCACATATGATCATACAACTTAAGATGTGTACTACTTCCATATCTCTCTCCAGTGGCTGTATACACGATACTCTAATATTTTACGTTATACTTGTGTTTGAGGGTAGTTTAAGATGTAAAGGATATACTTTTATTGCACTTATTTATATTATTTATAGACAATTCTTATACTTAACATAAAATGTAAAGTAGCTTTTTTTATTGTATATATTCAATTTCAAGTATGATTGTACTTTTAGCTCTCGTGTAGTAAAGATTGATAAAAATATTCAAGGGGGTTATTTGTTCTTAGTGGTGAGAAATGACTATCACCATTGAGAATAATATGTTATGAAATTCATAGTTATGTTTATTTCTCATAAGGTTGAAAGTTACCCTCACAAAATAGGGGGTATAAACTCATTGAAGATGAGATGGGGAATATGAAAGAAATAGTTATATAGAGGTATAAGCTCAACGAAGATGAGAAAAACTGAAAAGATAAAAATTCTTGAATATCACATTGAAAGGGAGTATTATTTAAAAGTCATGATCATATTCCGAAACTTGATATATATTGCATAATAATTTCGTTAAATATGACATGTGTCTCTAGGATTTGTCTGTCTCACTTTGTTTTTGAAAATTTCTAACACATGTAACTTGAGCATAATCAAGAGCTTCTTAACATTTGTGTGGAAGAATATACACATTTAGTGGTTTTACTTGAAATTTAATTGCTATGTGTCAACTCTACATGTGAGTCCCTCGAATTTTCCAATGTGGATGCATATATTTTTGTGTGTTTGTCAATTTCTAACAAAAAGGGGGAGCAATGTCAAATTGAAATATATTGAGTTTAAATGGGAAGTATATATATCAAGAAAGAGTAATGTTGATTTCATGATGCACTTGTATCGTATATTTGCGTATAGTTTTGTGTGCTTGTCAATTTCTAACAAAAAGGGGGAGCAATCTTATTTATTTTTTGAATTTCGAGGATATATATACTTGATCTTATTTATTTGTTTTTAGTGTGCATGATATTTGGGTCGTGCGTAGAAAGATAGTTTGTCATGAAATCGTCTATGGAGAGATTGTTAGAATTCTTAATCTTATATGTATGACAAATTATGTCAAAACTCAGGAAGAAGCACTCTAAGTAATTGAGCAATATTATAAATCAAGTTTGAAAGCTCGATACTATCAATACAACGACATGACAAATTTGATAGAGCTATATCATGAATTTTATGATTATGTCAGTTACAAAAGTTAGAGCTCATGACAACCTTTTGTGACAATATGAAGTTCAACTAAAACATAGTTCGGAAGTAAAACTTATTATTGCTCAGAGTTGGAAAGAATTGATACTATGCAACAATAGTAACTTCAATCCAAGATTTGATCTTGATGAAAACTAAAGTGGAAAAATTTATGTAAAGAAAACCTGTAGAGTTTTGAATTCTCTTTCTAACAGCGCTAGAATCACCCCAATCAGACTTCGGGATCGAAAGTTATGAAAATTTAAGATGTGTTAGTTGGACTGTCAGTTACCCATCGATGGCGAGTATACCTGCAAGCCGCCTTTGGTGCATTCTTTGCTACCCCACAGGTTTTGAGTGACATTTGATTTGGAATTTAGAGGATTTTATTCAATAAGCAATTCTAAGTGGTGCATTGAATTAAAAGAGATCGAATATAATTAAAACAGAGTTTTAGAGTTTATTTGGAGAGCTTGTAAGCACTATTTACATGCCATCATTTTCAACGAAAGTTTGATTGAATAGGATAACTTTTCGAGAGAGAAATTAGAGGTTTGAAGATTGAATAAGAAGGAGATTATTTTAAACTTGTTATGCACAATTTTGTAGATCAATGCCCATCAACATCACCATTCAAGAGGTGTGCTCATAAGATACATATCTGTAACTCATTCTCATTTGTAATTTCACAAACGTTTATATTAAGCCGAGGATCGGCATAGATATTCTGTATGATGCAAGCAGAATATCTATGCTGGCATCATACAGCAAGGGCTCCATTGAAGCCTTCATCTCATCCCCTTCCCCTTGATGAGCCCAGTTGCTGTTGTACCATGGAGCATGCAACAACACAAGCCGCCATGGTGTCCTTTCCCTCTCCACCTTCTACAAGATCCTCTTACAAAATTGAGAAAGAACTCAAATTTCAGTTTATTTGGTTGATGGCGTGCCAAAACAAGAGGAAATACAATAGAATACTAAGTCCTTCTTATTGAATCGAGTAACCATTTTGTGTTAGCTTATGATATACGAAAGAAGAATATAAAGTCAAAATGACATAAAAGTAAAATTTCCAGCAAACCAGATAAAAGCAACTGATGCTGAATGTGTATGTCAATAAGATACCTATTAAGACACAGATAAAACGCCATAATTTGACTTTTACTTGTCCTGCTTAATCAAAATGCACGAGAAAACTCTCCTTGGTTCAATCGTCCCCAAGTAAAAAGAGAAATAATAGATGTCTTATATTTAAATGATTTCCTTGGAGTTATGGACTGTCAACAATCACTTTTTTACTATCTCAAGAGAGCCATGTTGAACTTGAGAGTGTACTGGGTTTTTGTCTTCGTGATGGCTTGGGTTTCTGTTTAGGTCTAGTGCCACACATCTAAGGGTGAGCATCGGTCGGTTTCGGTTTTGGCAAGAAAAATTGCCACCGAAAATTGAACCGCAAAAGGAAAACTGAAACCGAACCGACCGAAATCCCCACTTAACCGACATCCGAACCGAAACTTCAGTTTCGGTCGGTTTTCGGTCGGTCTCGGTTTTCCAAGAAAAATTGCCACCGAAAATCGAACCGCAAAAGAAAAACTGAAACCGAACCGACTGAAATCCCTACTTAACCGACATCCGAACCGAAACTTCAGTTTCGGTCGGTCTCGGTTTTCCTGGGCTGCGGCCCAGAAGCCCATTTAAAGTGACCAAAAAAAAGATTTTGGGCTTTCATACACTACTGGGATTTCATACCAAAAAAAAGAGTTGGCCCAGTTAAAAAAAAAATGTACATATATACACTGCTGGGCTCCAGAACTACCCCATAGGCAAACAAAAAGATTTAATTATGTTGCAGAAATAATATAGCAATATTACATGAAATGTTGATAATCATAAAGCAATAAATAATTAAATATAGCAAGTTCATACTTAAGCATTACATTCTAATAAAAAAACCTACCTGCTCGTTTGCAGACTTACAGTGAAGCATTACAATTTACAATATTACATGATATCATTACGATTACAAACAAAAATAATATAGTAAGTTAAATTACATAACATGATATCAAATTCAAATTAACATTTTGTTTTCTAAATTTATTACAAATGGATTCAGTCTTCACAAATAAGTTGCAAACTTCTATCATGCACCTGAAGTTCTACAAATCTGCTTAGCATGAAAAAAAAATAGTTATTAGATATTCATGTAAAAATGATTAATTGAGAGCTATCTGCAAATTTAACTAATCAATTCTTAATAAAATGAAAAAAAAGGCTTGAAAAAAGAGAACTCTCCTCTGCCTGCAGCAGAGACAGCGAGCTCTCTTGCTCTCTGCATAGAGCTCTCTTGCTCTCTGCAGAGAGCTTCCTGCAGAGAGCAAGAGAAAGATGGAGTTTGGACTAATGCATCAACATGCATGACATGCACGGCATGCACAACACAATGCACAACATGCACGGTGTAAACAACAAAGTGAAAGGAATATATTCACAACATGCACGACATGCACAACACAATGCAGAATATGAAAGGAATATATTCAAAAACCAATGTAAACAACACAATTAAGATACACACCTTCTTTGTTTATCCTCTTCTACAAGTGTACGGTGCATCATAGCTTGGTGACAACCGAATCCGTAGACAATACATCCAAATCTAGTAGGAAATAAAGCTAATTAGAACTTATAATTTATGAATTCAATAAATGTAATAAATATAAGAATAGACTGAAGATCTATTAGGAATTTAGGAGATTACCTTGATCAAACTTCTCAACGTCACACAAATCTTCTTCAATACTGACCATTGGAACTCTTAATTGTTCTCGAAGCCAATCTTGAGTACAAATGAGATACTGGACGGATCTGATAGAGAGTGAACTTCAAAATGCATCAAGAACTCTCTCACCGGTGCTGAACGCCGATTCTAAAGCTACTGTGGATATTGGAATTGCCAACACATCTCGAGCCATTCTTGACAATACTGGAAATCTTCCATTGTTAACCTTCCAGAAGTCTAGTATAGGAAAAGATGACATGTCCTAGCCGATAATTGGAATCTCCTTGGCCTCATTCAAATACTTATCCAATTCACTTTGAGTTGATTGCATATACACCGAAGATGAACTTTGTGCATAGAACTTATCCAACATGCGATAGTTCTTAACTGCGCCACTCTTCCGAACCGTTGAAGGTTGTGATAGTCTCAATGGTGTATCATCTCTAATGCCATTCTCCTTGTCATATATAGCTTTGTACTCATTGAACAAATCTTTAAGAGTTCTCTCCAACTTTGATGGCATTGCACGGCCCCTCACGTTAAGATTTGAACATCTCTCCTATCACGTATTGGGCAAAGTCTAGCTTGAATCGAGGGTCGAGAATCAATGGTATAAACATCAACAAGTTTATCTTATTACAATTTTCCCAATATTTATCATACTTCTCTTTCATCCTCTGAGCCATTTCACAAGCAAGGATATCATCACCTATCATAACCTCATGTAGTTCACCTTCAACATTCGTGATCTGGTGAAGAAAAATATTAGATGTTACATATAAAGTGCCTGATACCCTCAGAGTCAATTCATAAAAAGCTTGCAAAAAACGACACCACCGCCCAATACAGTCCCAATCATTTTCATCTAGTATGCCCTTCCCATCATCACCCCCAACTTCTCGCCTAAACATAGGATCCTCTAGCTCGAACTGATAGAAAGCGGACTGGCATTTCTTAGCCGCTTGTAACATCAAGAATGTTGAGTTCCAATGCGTCTGTACATCTAGACACATTCCTGTCTCAACAGCTATTTTTTCTTTCTCAACACAACTCTTCCATTTTGCCCACCGTGAAATGGGTTCAATATTGGCATGCAGACCATCCTGCACAACAAGATCATAATGTGTGCAATACAACGAACGTGAAGATATTTACCCCCCAAGAATGTACCGTGCTTATTATTCCAATTTACAATTTTCCTCTTTAAATACTGTATCATTTTATTGTTGGAACTAGCATTATCAACCGTTATTGTCAACACTCTCTCAATTCCCCAGTCATGTAGACATGCTTCTAGCGTGGTTCCAAGAACTTCACCTCTGTGGCTTGTTATAGGACAAAAATTTATAAGTCTCTTGTGGAGATTCCAGTCAGTTCCAACCCAATGAACAGTAAGACACATGTAATTAATTTTTTGAACTGATGTCCATGTGTCAGTGGTGAGGCAAATATAGTGGGATGTTTCTGAAATATATTTTTTTAATACAATCTTCTCGTCTAGGTAGAGTTGATAGATGTCTCTTCCTATCGTCCACCTAGACGGGATCGTGAATTTGGGACACGCAATAGCCATAGAAAACCTAAAACCAATACCTTCTACAAATTTACAATACAATTCATCTAAAATTATCATTTTAGATAATGCGACTCTGATCGCCTTCTCATCATATTTCCATGTAGTTAAGGTTCCTACCCTTCCATTTTCTCTAGCTGGTTGGAGACTTAACTGTGCTTGGCGTGTGTCTTTATTGTAGGGATTTTCTTTACAATTACTTGCATGATTTCTAAGAGAAGACATGCCATTTTTCTTTGTGTTGAAACTATAGACTTTTCTACAATATCTGCATCGGCATTCGTCCTCATCAAGGGGCTCATCTCCTTCTTCTCGCATGTCATCAGTTTCTTTATCCCACTTGATAAAATGGTCCCAGACATCAGATCTTGTAGATAATGCATTCTTTTTTTTTGTTTCAGAAGCTTCAGTTCTAACAAGCCCGCTAGTAGTTGTTTGTGTTTGCCCTGTTGGGCCTCTTGGTGCAGTTTCACTGGTTAGATTTGGTGCATCTTCAATGATATTAACCATCTCATTCGGATTTGTCTCACCAACACAGTTTTGAGCCATCAAAAATTTTTAAAAAAGGAAGTCCACATAAGCACTATTTAATAACGGAAGTGCATCTAGATAAGAACTAACTTATTTCAATTTTAGAAATCTAAGTCAAGCTGCACAGCCTGCACTTATTAGGAATTACACAAAACCAGTTATCATTAACTCACAAGTCACAACATATCTTCCAGTTAATAACAACAAGATGACATGGGATTATAAAAGCAAAGAAAATGTAATAAAACACCATTAGACTAGCATGATGTTTGAGATTATAAAAAATAAACACTACCCAAACTCAAGATGACATGGGATCTTAAGCGAGTTTACAAAATATTCAAGTTAAAAGCATACAACTACTCAGCAAAAAATAGAATAAAAAACAAATAGCAACAATGTTAGCTTCTCATCATATACACCAAATCTTAGAATTTTATAATGAAATAAAACAATCTAAATTAGCACATAAGGATGAGCAACAGAGCAACAACCAATTATTGTGCAGAAGCAAAGCTTACATAGTGCAGATTTGGTTTTTGATTTTCTTCTAAATTGATGTGAAATGTAATATGATTGAACAAACAGACAACATCGCAAACTTGATTCATAAATCTAAAACTTATTAACGTGTTGTCAATTATTGATATATTCAATTAAAAATTGAAGAAATTTCTAGGATATTTGGCCTCGGCTCTACGAGAGATACCAAAATTTAATCTTTATGTAAGACTATAACTACTAATTCCATCCAATGCCTATTCCGATAATCCCAACCCCACGAGTATTAGAATCAAAAAAATTTAAACCTATAATTCGAAATCGAAGATTCATAATTTGTGTTGTTTCTAACTATTCATTGCTTAGATTCCCTCACCATTTACTATGGCAAGAAATAAGAGAAGAAGAAATTTACACTAGTTGAAATAGCGGTGAGTCGGTGACGCCGGTGAGCCGATGAAGCGATGAGCCGATGAAGCACCCGGACTAGGTTATAGGGCGAGGGGTAGCAGGCTAGGGATGATCGGAGAAGAGGAGAGTCGAGAGATTAGGATTAACGAGGAGATCAGAGATCGAGGAGAGGAGATTGGGAATTTGGGATTTTTAGGGTTCGGAGATCGGGGAGAGGAGATCGCGAGGGGAGCGGCCGAGCGAACTTCAAGTGGAGAAAATAAATTGGATTTGATAAATATTCGGGTAACAGGTCGGGTTCAACTTCAATGGGTTATACCGTTATGGGGTTCGGTTTTTTCGTTCGTTTCGCTTGGCGATTACGCCACCGAAACCCGACCCGATAACTGAATGGGAGTTCGGTTTTATAACCGACCCGACCCGATAACCGAAGTAAATGAACGGGTCGGGTCGGGTCGGTTTGTCGATTTTTTTTGGTTTTTTCGAAAATCTGCTCCCCCTACATGCATCCGTGTACATATCTGAAATTTCCCATTGATTCTTGCTCCTATCCTAATTTTTTATTCCTTACATTCTATCATTATATTTATCCCTTGATTTCCAGTTTGACCCGTCTTTGGACCTTTCAGAAAAAATGGTTGGTCGCATCACATCACTTCAACCAGCACTTCTCTCCGAGTTGAAAGTACTAACATGATGGAATTGCTAAGGGCTAATCAAGAACTAGCAATAGCATGAGATGGTGCAACAGGAGTTAGTGGTTGGGAGACAGAGAATAGACAATTGCATTAGACTTCAGAATGTTGAACTTGATACTATTTTATGATAATACTATTTTATGATAATAGTGTAACCCATGAAGACAGAGTAGTGATTGGTGGACACTTAGAATTTGCTTGGTGCAGATGAGTAGTATATGTGATCATGACGAGGTGGTCAAGATCCAGTTAATAAACATTACTCGCATATAATGGTTGACATGGGAGAATCGGTTGGCAAGGCCAAATATATAGAATGCCTTTAAGGAGGGCTTCTATGCTTAAGTTATTTCCATAGATGGCAAGACCTAGAGTGAAAGTTCATCAATTTGAAGTAAAGGAATCGATCAGTCGATTAGTATGTTGCAGAATTCCTCAAGTTGTGCAAGTTTCACCATGGTGGTAGCTGATTAGTTATTTTAGTTTATTTTATGCCATCATAATCCAATTTTGGTGATTAATATAAGAAATTAATGATAAATTATTTTTATTAATCAAATTTTCTACTTTAATATTTTTCTAATGTTTTATAAGCTTTTTGCAGGATTCTATGTGGAAGGAAATCAGAAAATCAAAGCACATCTCAAACATCAGTCCAAAACTATGCATTTATAGGTTTGGCTGTCGATAGCCCTCTGTCGGCTGTCAACAATCGTCGACTAAGGCTCAATCCGAGAGTAGCATTTGATGCGGCTGTTGATGGAGATTTGGAAATCTACAGGTACAGAAGTATGTTTTGAGGCTTTTGAGAGAAAAAAAGTTTCCTTGTAAATAGAATTCTTGCTAGGGTGTTTGAGAGGCTATAAATATAAGATGTAATTCATAATTTGAGAGAGAGAGAGAGAGAGAGAGAGAGAGATTATTAAGTTTTATGGTTTTTTTAAAGTTTTTACTCTGTTATAGTTATCATTAAAAGAATTTCCTTTATTCACATATTGATGACTATGACGAGTATGAGTGACTAAATTTTTGCATTGGTTCAAATGAGGTAACAAACCTTAAAAAATTACTGGTATGTGATTTATTTACTTATCATGCTTGATTGACTTACGTAAAGTTGATATTTTTGGTTTTCTATTATCTTGTTAGGTTTTAAATATGATTTTTGTATTTTTGATGATTTATCGTTTGATGTTATATTCGTTTCTTAATTTTTTTTTTTTAATACCAAGACTCTTTAGGCATGGTGTATGTTTAAACTTTGAACGTTTATTTTTATTATTCATATATCATGCTTAGATAAACTCAAAATACGTATAGGTTTAATTGGGGGATGCTGTCCAAATTATCAACTCTACAACTTTATTTGGTTTTATGTTTTAACGATATAATTTCTGATTATAGGATAATCACGTGATCTATGCAACTGGGTTAAATAAGTATAAATATATCCAGTAAATTATTTTATGAGGGGAGTTAACTTATCCGATCAACAATTTATTTTTAGTAATTACAAACCTTTAATTTTTAGTTTTAGTTAATAAAAAAATTCAACTTTTCTTTTTATTCCGTAATTTATTTTCTTTAATGTCTAATCCAATAATCAAAACGATCATCGAGAGAACGATCTTGGGTTACCACTTTTTTACTACTTGTCAATTTCTTGCACTTATGAGTATACAATTTAGATCGCAGTTAAGTTTTTGGCGTCGTCGCTAGGGATCAATACTATTGCGTTACACTTTAATATATATTATAGTTCCTATGTCATTAATTTTCATGATTTTGAATTTACATGACCAGTTGGAGGAAAATTTCTATTGGTAGACTGATTCGATCATACTCAAATCTATAATATTTCCAATTCACCAATCACCTCACAACATGAGCACTAATATTAATAACATGAATAGCGGTAATAATAATGGATTTGGAGATAACAATATAAACGATGACAACAACCATCATGGAGGCAATGCAAGGTTTTTACGTGGTTATCTACAACCTGATAGGACAAGCCAACCTTCATATATAACATTTCCTTTGAATATGGGATACTTTGAAATTAAATCTGGAGTAGTTCAATTTTTGCTTAAGTTCAATAGAATGGATGCATAGAGCCATATTTGCACTTTCAAGAATTTGAAAAGGTTTGCTCTACGATTAATCTTCAAAACATTATTGTAGAGCAACTAAAGTTTAAGCTTTCTATCTAAAGGATATAGCAAAGACATGGCTACATTCATTACGTCCCAATTCAATAGGAAGATGAGATTAGATGCAAAAAGAATTCTTAAAGAAAATTCTTTTCTTCATATTGAACAAATTATTGAATCTTTGTTCGAGTGTTGGGATAGATTTAAAGATTTGCTACTCTCATGTTCACATCATGACTTCGAGATAGGGAGAACTGTAAGTACCTTCAATTAAGGGCTAAACAATGCAATCAGGCAATTTGTTAGAAATTATGTGTAATGGTAAATTCTTTTAACAAGGATGCTGAGAGAGTATGGGAATATCTTAATACACTTGTCGAGAGTTCACAAGCCTAGGAAACTAAGGATATTTTGGAAATAAACTAATGGGTCGAGAAACCTTAGAACAGAGGTAGATTTATTCAAGTGGGAGAAATGGAAGATATAGCTGCATGGTTAATCATTATCACGAAGAAATTTGAAGATTTGCTTACGAAGAAAATAGAAATCGTTAAGGCAATAGAAGAAGTTCCGAAAGTTTGTGACATTTGTGAACTACAAGCACATATAATTTGCGATTGTCCAACACTTACCACTTTTAAGGAAGTATTAAGTGAGCAAGCTAATGCCTTCAACATTTTTTTTTCAACCGGCAAATAACCCTTATTCACAAACTTAGAACTCTGGTTGGAGGAACCATCCAAATCTTCAATGGAAGCAGAATTCTCAACAGCAATTCAACCATCAAAATAAGCCACCTACTAATCCGATAGAACAACAATACTTCTAATCTTCTAATCAACATTCGATGTACCAGTCACCACCAAAGAGGAATCTTGATGATAATATTATGTAGATACATCAGAGAACAGACCAAATGATCCAAGCTCAACAGTAGTTCATTCAGTTGCAAAAAATAATCAACAGTCAGAATGCTAACACCTTTCATATATATACAATCTTAGTTTTGCTCTGCAAACAAAAGAAAAATGTAAGCTACCTTCTCAATCAGATGATAGCACTTCAGATAAAGTCGAAGGTATAAACGCTATTGTTTCTTCAATTAATAATGATATACCTGAGATATCTGTTGCAATTAGTTTGTGAAGTGGAGAAGTACTCGATGAGCCCATTTCAAAATGAGATCCTGAGGATAAACAGACGATAATTCAGTACAACAGTCTAAGGACGACAATTCCAAATAATCTACTCCCGCAACTTACAAACCACTTATACCATTTCCCCAAACGATTGAAAACTTAAAATATTAATGCTTCTTATACTGATATTTTAGAAATTTTTAAATAAGTATAGGTTAATATCCCTCTACTGCAAGCAATTAATTAAGTCCCCTCATATGCAAAATTCCTAAAAGACTTGTGTACAATCAAACGATGTCATAATGTAAAAAAAAAAAGAAGCATTTCTTAAAGAACAGGTAAGTGCATTATTCCGTTCTAAAATTCCTCTTAAATACAGTAATCCTGGATGTCGCACTATTTCGTGTGTGATAAATCAACATAACATTGAAAAAGCTCTACTAGATTTGGAAGCTAGTGTAAACTTTTTACCATATTCGATTTACAAGTAACCTGATCTAGGAGAACTTAAAACTACACCTGTCATACTATAATTGGCTAATAAGTCAGAAATGTATCCTAAAGGTGTTGTGAAAAATGCTTGTGTAGACCAAAAACTTCTATTTTCTAGTAGACTTTATAGTTATCGACACTGCACCTGTAAAAAGTTCACGTCTTCACATTCCTATTATTCTTAGACGTCCATTTTTAGCCACTGATGCAATTATCAAATGTAGGAACGATGTGGTGAAACTATCATTTGGTAATATGACCCTTCAGTTCAATGTTTTTAATATCGGTAAACAACCAAATATCGACAATGATGAATTGCAAGGCATTAATTACATTGAAAAAAATTGTGAAAAAGGAGACATTGTGTCATTGTGCATCTCTGATTCTTTGGAGTTTGCATTAATAATTGATGATGGTTTCTTGAGTGGCTCAATTTTGAACACGTTGTTAACATTATTAAATATTTAACTGATGCTCAATATTCAAAAGTTACAATATGGATTCTAAAAAAGGAAGTATATGAAGAATTATCGCAAAGTACAATAAATTAATACCATCCAATATCCAAACAACAATACTTGAGCTAAAATCGCTATCCGAGAATTTCAAATATGCGTTTTAGAGACCTAAGGAAACTTTCCCAATTGTTTTATTAAAGCATCTTGATGAGAGTCAGGAAGAGCGACTACTATCGATATTGCAAAATTATAAGAGAGCTCTTGGACGGAATATGGTGGAGATCAAAAGTATAGACCCCTTTATTTGTACACATCGCATCACTTTGGAAGTTGGAGCCAAGCCAATAAGGAAAATGCAACGAAAGTTTAATCTTACTATGAAGAAAGTAGTTAAAACCGAAGTATTGAAACTTCTTGATACTGGCATCATCTACCAATTGTTGATAGTAAGTGGGTGAGTTCGATCTAAGTTATTTTAAAGAAAAGTAGGGTAATAGTTGTTATAAGCGAGTATGGAGAGATGATACCCACTTGTACAACTACGAGTTAGCGTATGTGCGTTGATTACACAAAATTGAATCAAGTAACATGAAAAGATCACTTTCTATTACCATTCCTTGGCAAAGTACTTGAGAGAGTTACTGGAAATGAAGTTTATTGCTTTCTCAATGGTTATCCTGGCTATTACCAAATCAAAATTGCTTTAAAGAATTAGAAAAAGACCACTTTTACCTGTCCCTTTGGCACATTTGCATTTAGAAGAATGCCATTTGGATTATGCAATATGCCCGTAACATTTCAAAGGTGTATGATAAATATCTTTAGTGACATGGTTGAAGACATCTACAGATATTTATGGATGAATTCTCTGTATTTGGAAATAATTTTGATCATGTTTGACTAATTTAGGAGTTGTACTTGAAAGATGCCAACAGAAGAATTTGCTTATAAATTGGAAAAAAAGCCACTTTGTGGTTACAAGGGATATTATATTAATTAATATAGTTTCGTCTAAAGAGATTGAAGTAGATAAGGCTAAAGTTGAGTATATTTTCAAATACCAATACCTAAAACCGCAAAACATATTTGTTCGTTCCTAAAACATGCAGGCTTTTATAGAGAATTTATACAGGATTTTAGTACTATTAGTAGACTTCATTCTCACCTTCTTTTACAAGATGTGCATTTAAAATTGATGGAGGCAAATCCAACAGCTTTCAACACACTTAAAGAGATGCTCATCACATTGCCAATATGCAACCTTTAGATTGGTCACTACCATTAGAAATCATGTGTGACGCAAACGACTATGCAAATGGAATAGTATTGGGGCAAAGAAGAGACAAAAATCGCTATGTGGTCTACTATGTTAGCAAGACTCTCAATGATGCACAGACAAATTAAACGAAAATAGAGAAGGAGGTTCTAACTGTAGTTTTTGTGTTTGATAAATTTCGTTCATATATTTTGGACTCACATGTGATAATTTTTACAGATTATTCGATGCTCAAATATCTTTTGTCAAAGAAAGATGCAAAGCCACGACTAATTCGATGGATACTACTTCTTCAATAATTTGATCTTGAAATTAAAGATAATAAGGGAGTAGAGAATATAGTTACTAACTACCTCTCTTGTTTGACATTTGATAATGACAGATTACCAAATAGGGACTCGTTCCCTGATGATTAGCTATTTTCCATCAAAACAACTCCTAGCTATGCTTATATTATTAATTTTCTTGTTGCAGGTGAAATGCCGAACCATTGGAGTGCGCAAGATAAAAGACGATTCCTATATAATATATAACATTTCTTTTATAATGACCTTTGCCTATTTAAATATTGTTCAGACCAAATCATTAGGTACTGTGTGCCCGATGATGAGATCTAGAGTATAATTGCTTTTTGTCATACAGAAGCATGTGGGGGCTATTTTTTGTCTAAAAGGATATAGCCAAAATACTCCAATTCGGATTTCACTGGCCCACTATGTTTAGAGACACATATGAATATTGTAAACATTGTGAGTCATGTCAGAAATTAGGAGCGCTAATATGAAAGAATGATATGCCTCTAACACTCATGTTTACAATTGAGATATTTGATTGTTGGGGCATTGATTTTATAGGACCATTTTCTATTTCTAATGGATATGTCTATATCCTTATAGTGGTCGATTATATCTCTAAATGGGTGAAAGCCGCTGCATGCAGAAATAATGATCAACAAACTGTTATCAAATTTCTCAAAGAATATATATTGTCCAGATTTGGAGTTCCTAAAACTATAATAAGCGATGGTGACTCTCATTTCTGCAACAAAGCCTTTGAGAATTTGATAAAGAAACATCACATCACACACAAAATTTCTATACCTTATCACCCTTAGTTAAATGGACAACTTGAACTAGCCAACAGGAAAATCAAGCAAATTTTAGAAAAAAAGGTTAATCCGTCTCGCAAAGATTGGTCGTTTAGACTAATTAATGATTTATGGCTTACCGTACTACATTTAAAACACCCTTAAGAATGCCCCCATATAGAATAGTTGCTGGAAAACCTTGTCATTTACCTATAGAGATTGAGCACAAAGCGTATTAGGCAGTTAACTTGGTTAATTTAGATATCAATTTAGTAGGCCCATTACGAAAGTTGAAGATAAATGAATTGGAAGAGTTAAGATGTGATGCTATGACAATTCCCGCATTTCTAATGAAAAGATGAAAATATTGCATGATCACCATATCACATGCCGTGTTTTTCCTCCATTCGACAAAGTACTTTTCTATGACTCACGATTTCATTTATATCTATGAAAATTGCGTTCATAGTGGACTGGACCATTTACTGTTAAATTTGTGTATCTGCATGGCACAATTAATATTGAAAATCCTAAAAATGATCATATATTTAAAGTAAACAGGGAACGTCTAAAATACTAATTGAAATTTCCAAAGCACACAGAGAAATCTTATGCCTTAGTGGATCCTCTGACATTTCAATGGTGCGAGTTTAAGGAATACACATTGTATATTATGTATATTATTGTATAGTATGTTCTAACGATTTTTGCATTGAAGTTGATACATCATGAGTAATGCACAAAGGTAATATCTAAACACCCTTTTTTGATGTTTACTTGTCCTTAATAGATCAAATAGAAATATCATTTTATTGAGAACAATATGAATTTTAAGTTGGGGGATTGCTTATGAAATTAACCTTACTTTTCATACCCACGACGCTTTCAACAATTTTGTTTTTAATTTTTTCAAATTTTTCAAAACTTTTTAATCATTTTTAGTTTTACTAATTTAAAAATCTTCTATAAAAGCAAAAAATATGTTCTAACCATAGCATAGTTACTAATTTTAGAGTTAGAAACTAACAATTAGGCTTTAGAAATAACATTAGTTTGGGAACTAACACTTTTTAAAACTACAATTTTTTTTTTGGCTTGATACAGTTCTTAATAGAGAACGACTGTTAAAGCCGCTGTCGACAGTCGTCGACTGTATAATAACCCTAAATTTTAATCATAAATAAATAAATAAAATAATAAAGTTCATTATTAATCTTCTCTAACATCCCAACCCCTTCTTCTTTAACCTCCCAATCTTTTCATTTTTGAGAACTTTACCCTTTCATTTTCTTCAACCTCCAACTCCTCATCTTTTCCATTAATTCATCATGCAAGTTTCAATTTAATTTTATCTTTAATTCTCAGAATTAAACTCTATCATGCAAGTTTCAATTTTAATTTGATCTTTAATTCTCAGAATTAAACTCTCTAATTAAACTAAAATCTTTCATATTCTATAACCTTCAATTTGAAACCTATATAAATCCCTAAACCATACTCATTCCAACCATATAATTCATCACTAAAATTCTCCCTCCCTCTAAAGTTCTCTTTCCTCATCTCGTGAGAGCCACCTTCGGAGCTACCAGAACCACTGTAAGAGCCGCTGCCGGAGCCGCCACTAGACCAAAAGAGAATACATTCTTCCTCCTCTTTCTACAATATTAAATTTCCAACCTTTTGTTAAAAGATTGTTTTGTTGTGATCGATATCGGAAAATAAAATCCAAGTGAGTTCACTTTTGTACTCACTAATTATTCTATCTTATTAACTGTTATTTCAATTATATAACTTATTTTGTATGAATTCATTGTTATTTCATAGAAATTCATCAATTACTAATTACTGTTCCTGTTATTAAAAATTCATTATCTTTTTAAGCAGTTGTTATTAAAATTTGTTAAATCATATTTTATAGCTAGACTTTAGAATGTTTGATATATACAATATTTGATAAATTACATAAAAGCTATACTCGTAGAAAAATAATGTTTGCAATATCATTTTGTGTTGGTGTCTAGGCAAGATATCGCAAAATGATTTTGCAATATCATTTTGTGTTGAAGCCGCCACTAGACCAAAAGAGAATACATTCTCCTACTCTTTCTACAATATTAAATTTCCAACCTTTTGTTAAAAGATTGTTTTGTTGTGATCGATATCGGGAAATAAAAACCAAGTGAGTTCATTTTTGGATTCACTAATTAATACTATCTTATTAACTGTTGTTTCAATTATATAACTTATTTTGTATGAATTCATTGTTATTTCATAGAAATTCATCAATTACTAATTACTATTCCTATTATTAAAAATTCATTATCTTTTTAAGCAATTGTTATTAAAATTTGTTAAATCATATTTTATAGCTAGACTTCAGAATATTTAATATATATATAATATTTGATAAATCATACAAAATCTATACTCGTAGAAAAATACTGTTTGCGATATCATTTTGTGTCATGTCTTGGCAAGTTATCTTGTATACTGCTTATCTAATTTAGGAATGTCATAGCACAGAAAACCTCCCAGCATTATACACTTATCTGGACGATACGTTTATGAATTTTCAAATTAATAAATCTTTTATTTAGCCAATTGTGATTTATCTAATGAAGTATAAATTGAACAAACTCTTTAAACTATGTTGATAATGAACTAATAAAACATAATTAAAACATTATACCTAATATAATTCATATACAAACTATGAGAACAAGATTATGGGCCTGACATGAGTTCTACTTTACACTCGGTTGGAAAAGAAATTAAATGATAGAAATATACTCTGTTTTTGCTGCAGCATGTTAAGTTGTACAGCTAAATAATTCGTACACCATGAGCGCGTGATGATTTACTAGATCATACATTATTATTATTCTTGTTTATTTAACGGCAGGTCTAACTCAGTACTAGACAATCCATGTGACCATTTCCTAATCTGTACAGAAGACAATCGAAACAGCGGTATCTCATTAGTTAGCTTTTCCAATACATGACATCTTAAATAAAGGCACTCTTTTTATAATCTTGGCTACATTAGACGACATTAGAATGACCAATATCATTTGACATCATTATTATATAATAATTTAATATTTTCTAAGACTTAAATTTTATCGTGTTCGACATAGCTGTTATTAATTTACTTCATATATATTCTTTCTACATATATTGCTTAGGTCGCAGTCTGATGACTTGGGTGTGCATACCTAGAATTACTAATAAATATATCGAAGAATGATGCAAGATCAGGTGTAATTTGAAGAGGAGGTTGAAGCTAAAAAGTAACCTTATTTTCTCTTATTTAATTCATTGTATTATAATATTATTTCATCTGTATCAAATTTTGTTCTAATCAATGAAAATTCAACTTTTATTATTTTTTTATTGTAACTATTGAGTATTATTTGACAAATTTATTAGATGTTTTAGCATGCTCAAACCAAATATATTGCCAGTACCTATTGTATGTATTAGTATACTGTATATCGGGAGCGAGACATGATAGACTGCAGGGTAAGAAATTTCTTTCCAGAGAGCAGCTGTAAAACCACTATCGAGGCGGCTGTCGACAGCTGTTGACTGCAGTTTTCAGTTATAAATAGTCCCATGAGTTTCTTTTACAAATAAAAACCCTAGCCTCTTTTCACAGCACCCAAGGAGAAAATTTGTCTCCTTTCGAAAGTCAAAACCAACGCTGTGAGTTTTTCTTCAAATTTTCAAGAATCACTAAGCAAGTAATTCTTCTTCTTTCCAATTTTTCATGTGTTGTTCTTCATAGAAAAGTAGATTTTTTCTCAAAAATCTAGATCTACAACTTATGTGAACTAGTTAGAGTAGATCGAAAATGGATTTAAACTTCTTAGCAGATTTGGAGTAGTTTGGCTAATTTTTATGACTTATTGATAAATTTCTCTGAATAATTAATAAAATATGCTAATTCAAGGGTAAAATCAAATAAATATCACAACTTTCTAGCATAAAAATTTGTGGGTTGCTGGAATAAACAATATATATCAAATGCATGCATTAAAAATAAAAACTAAAATGATGTTTGATATATTTGATGAGGATTTGGGAATTATAAAAAAGAAAATGAAAGAAAAAAATGAAATAATAATCATGAATATTTTTGAGAAATAGTGATATTTTGTTAAGAAAAATATTTTTGTAATTATTTTTTAGGATGGGATCAAGGAAGCAAAACATCTCGAAAAGGGCAAGAGTAGATTCTTCAAGTCCATCTCCTCTACAAAGACATAGAGCTACTAAGGCAAACAAAAAGCTCCTGGAGAAGTATGAGGATTAAGTTCTGCCCTGAACGAGAGGCCAATTATGCACATATACATGAAAATCTTTCATTTAGAGCACTAATGCAAGGTGCAAGATTGGAGGCGTACACACTGCATAAACACATGCCGCCTTGCAATGAGCTAGTGCGTGAATTTTACGCCAATCCGTAGCCAGCAATGGGACATGCATACTCCATAGTAAGGGACAAGGACATACCGTTTACAAGAGAGAAAATCATACGACCTATCCCTCTCCCCGACGTGCTTGAAGAAGAACCGTAATTTAACAACAGAGTCAACAAAATACTAAGTAGTTCTAGAGCATTTAGAGAGTTTTGCACCAATATTGGTAATCATGCTTTTATTGAAAGTTATTTGAAAGTTGGCTATTTGAGGAAGGAGTTCTTTTTGGTGAGTCTTTTTTTAATCAAATATAACATCATACCATCCTCCACAACAACATAATTATATTCGAGAGACGTGATATTATTAAACATGATTTTGGAACGACACTTCTTCGATGTTGCCTCCATCATACAGTCTGCAGTTACCAAATGCATGAGGCAAGCCAATGAATGTATCCAACACCCAAGAGTGATAAAGCAATTCTAGTTCTACCGTCTCTGATAACAAAGATCTTCATCTGCAATGGAATCGATTTGTTATCAACTGACAAAATCACCCGTCCAATGTAACCATTTTTGGATACAATTGTTTGGAAGAGCATGAGTACTCAACAGGCCCAGCAGGAGCATGAGGTACAACAAGAGCAGCATAAGGTATTGCCTCGCCAGCTGGTCACAGAGAACAAGATCAAATGCAAGGGCTTTCAGCAGCTGACCAGCAGAGATTACACTCCAAGCTGTGAGTGAGTCGATAATATGAATGACTAACACATTCAACGAAATGCTGCAAGTCATCTAGACATGGCAAATCCGAACCAAGCGTCGTCCAGAATGCCGTTTGACTCCTTACCTCAATATACAGACATATGGCTAATGAGGATGCTACCATTTCTACCGATGAAGGCGAGCAGATGCACTAGGGAATCATGGGGTCCCGCCGGCATCAAAGATGCAAGTGCAAAAAAGGAAATGATTAGCAACATCATTGATATCGACTATTTGAAGGAGTAAATTCTCTGGAGAACTCAAAGTTAGGTGTTTTCCATCCTTAACATCTTATATTATTTCTTAGTTTATTTTTTGCATAGTTATATTCTTGATGCACTGAGAACAATGCATAATTTATGTTGGGGGTGGATATATGCACTGTATAATATGTATCACAATTAACTAATTAACTTACAAAATCAAATAAAAATTAAAAATTTTCAAAATTTTTAATTCTTCATAGTAAAAAGTAAAATTACAAGTATTTTATATAGAATATTTATGGGATTGATATCTTAATATTGATGCTTATATGATAATAGTTTTTATGTAATCTTGATTACAAAATTAGATCTGACAATAAGATATATGGATACTTGAAACTTGAGTCAAGTGTGCACTCTAAACACTTACACAATGAGTCATGAAAAGTTGATAATGAAGAGAAAATTTAAGAGAAAGGCCTATCTTATACAAATACAGATTTATTAAATAAAAAAAGAAGTGAGCTGATATTAAAACAATAATCTTCTGAAAAAATATAATATTTATAGTAATAATAAGAGAAAGTAAGTATTAAATAGTTGGGTTTGTACAATTCAGTAAGCATGCATATTCACACAAACAATACTTTTGGACTTTTATCATAAACATGAGCTAAGCAATTGGACATTTGTGCCTCAGAAAGTATAAATATTCACATGAATGGCAAGTGTTTATAAAAAAAGAGAAAATAAAAAAATATAATATATAATAATATATATAGTGTGTGTGTGTGTGTATGTATATATATATATATATATATATATATATATATATATATATATATATATATATATATATATATATATATGAAATGGGCTCTATAAGTTTGATTGGAGTTTAAAACTTGACGAGACTCATATGCATGATCATAAGAGTGCATATGAGAGGACAATTGAAAGTAAAAGCATATCTACAATATGATTTAAATGATCATGATATGTATATAAAAATATTAGATTATAAGTGATTTGTTTAGATTGATATCTTTATAAATATTCATGTGCATATCTCTAATTGAGCTTGATATGGAAATGAAATGAAAAGAAAAATAAATATATAGTAACAAAATATAAAATATTTTTTCTTTTTTATTTTACACTTATCCTTATTTTTCATTTTATTTATTTCTTAGACCAAACATTTCTTGATGTTTGTGGATAATATCACTGGAAACCCTCACGAGATAACACTCTTCCACTAGGGTAGTATATGGGTTTAACGACTTGTTGTACGTGGTAGGTGCAATCATGATTCCTACAAAAGTGAATGAGGATTTATTTTCTTTTAGCTAGGATTTTATTTTATTTTCTTAATTTGATAATTTTGCTAGGGACTAGAAAATTCAAGTTGGGGGGGTGTAATTACGAGTAAAAAGCATAGTTATTTTATACACTCTCCAATTTTGGTGATGAATATAAGAAGTTAATGATAAATTATTCTTATTAATCAAAATTTTCCACTTTAATGCTTTTCTAGTGTTTTATAGTTTTCTTGATAAATCAAAGTGTATTTCAAATATCAATATAGAACTATGCATTTACAGATTTGGTTGTCAACAGCCAATAGATTTTGCTGTCGGTACCCATCTGTCGACTGTCGACAGCCGTGGACTGAGAGTCAATCCGAGAGCAACATTTGATGCAGATGTCAATGGAGCTTTGTAAATCCACGACTGTAGAAGCATGTATTTGAGGCTTTTGAGAGAAAAGAAAGTTACCTTGTAAATATAATTCTTACTAGGGTTTTTGAGAGGCTATAAATACATAATGTAATTCAAAATTTGAGAGAGAGAGTGAGAGAAGAGATATTAGAGAGAGAAGAGATATTAGAGAAATTATTGCGTTTTATGGTTTTTAGTTTTGTACTCGATAGTAATTAATTAAAGAATTTTCTTTATTCATATATTAATGGTTATGATGCGTTTGAGTATCTGAATTCTTGAGTTGGCTCGGATGACGTAACGAATTCTAGAAAATTTACTATTATATAATTTATTTGCTTACATGCGTGATTGATTTATATAAAGTTGATATTTTTGGTTTTCTATTATCTTGTTAGATTTAAAATATGATTTTGAGATTTTAATAATTTTTTATTTGATAATATATTTGTTACTTAGTTTTTGTAATACCAGATTATTTAGGCACGGTGTATATTTAGACTTTGAATATTTTTTATTATTCATATATAATGCTTAGATAAACTCAAAATATATGTACGTTTAATCGGGGAAAGTTATCCATATCATCAAGTTAACAACTTTATTTGGTTTTATACTTTAATGATATATTTTCTAGTTATAGGAAGCCTACATGATCTATGCAATTGAGATAAATAAGCATAAGTACATTCAATAAATTATTCTATAGGAGAGTTAACTTTTCTGACCAACAATTTATTTTAAGTAATTAAATAATCTTCAATTTTTAGTTTTAGTTAATGAAAATACAATCTTTCTTTTTATTCCGTAAATTAATTTCTTCAGTGTCTATCACAATAATTAAAACGATTCTCAAGAGAACGATTTTGTGTTACCACATGTGTATTATTTATCGATCTCTTACACTTAGAAGTGTACGATTTTGATCACAGTTAGTAGCTTAGGAAGCATATAAGGCTTGGAGGTCTTAGAATGAACTAAATTTTGATATTCAGGAATGCATTGTTGCCCTGCAGTTCGAGACTTATGCTAAGGTCTTGAACATTGCCAGGGTACCAGAGCAAATAGCGGATACGAAGAGAAAGATTCAGCTGAAATTCCATAAGAAGGGTGTGGGTAAGATGACAAGAAATTCTAGCATGGGGCAGGAAAAAGTTCTCCCATCGCCTCTTCTCTCATTTTACTGTAGCGAGGATTGTAGGTGGGCCAACAAATTGTATTTGATTTCTGGCTCAATGAAACATCAGATTGGACGTTATCCATGGTGGAGGGAGATGGAGGGTATGGCCAGAGTATTTGCATCAAAACAGTAGTAGAGGCTTCCAACGCCCTCGCAGCAGTAGAGATTCCCACCAGCGCCTAAGAAGAGACCTCTTAAGCCTTCTTGGAGGGGTCCACCAATGGCCACCCAGTGATAGGCTTTTTAGAGGGCATATGTAGGAGGGAACTAGAGACATGGACAAGCCTAAACACTGAGGGTAGGGCATGCCAGTGAGACTGGTGATATGATAACCAATACTATTTTGGTTTGGGTTGCATTTACATTATTTGATTTTAGATCATCTCATAGTTTTGCATCTTCTAAATTTGTTTCCTGCTATTGCATTTCTTATGATAATTTATCTATGGATTAAAATATTAGTATTGGGAATGGGTCTATAAGGAGTGTAAATTGTGTTCTCTGGTGATTTGTGAAAAGGAGTTCAATACCAACCTTTTAGTGATTGATTATATGAGGATTGATGTCGTCCTTGGGTTGGATTAACTCAATAGTTTCTTGTCATGATTAATTGCAAGAAGAGAAGTGCTTAGAGTTCCTAATCATTTGGAGTTTTAGTTTATTGGTGGAACCAAATTTTTTGAGCCTGTTGTATATAGGGCAAAGCCGAATGTGGAGTCCTAACAATTTTGGACGCTAATGAGAAGCCAATTCTAGTAGTTTGAGACTATTTTGTTGTTTTTCCCAATGAGTGCCTCAGTTACCTCCAAAGAGAGGTGGAGTTTGATATAGATTTTATACCCAGTACGACGCCTAGTTCTAAAGTGTTGTATCGGGTGGGACCTGCAGAGTTGACAAAAGTAAAGAAGCAATTGGACCAATAGAAGAACTTGCATTTTATTCAGCCAAATACATCATTATGGAAAGCTCCGGTCTTGTTGTTGAACAAGAGTGATGACAACAATAGATTGTGCATCAAATACAGGGAGTTAAATGAGTAACAATTAAGAATAAATATCAATGCCTCAAATTTATGATTTGTTTGACCAGTTCAGCAGAGTCGGGATGCTTTCTATGTTGGACCTTAAATATGGATATCATCACGTGAGAGTAAAGGCAACTAATATTTAGAAGACTTTTTGTTTTTTTCCAGAACCCATTATGGCCACCATGAGTATTGATAATGCCATTTGACATGATGAATGCTCCAGCAATATGCAGTTTTGTGGTGGTTTTTATCAATGATATTTTGGTGTATTACAAGACTTGAAAAAATCATGAGAAGCATTTGAAGATAGTGTTGCAGGCACTGAGGAAAGAGATTTTTGAAAAATTGAGCAAGTATGGTTCTGGTTTAACATAATATCATTCCTCGGACACGTTTACGGAGAAGGAATTTTTTTTATCCAAAGAAGGTGGAGGTAGTGAAAGATTGATCTATTCCAAAGTAAGCAAGGGAGATGAAAAGTTTCTATGGACTAGAATGTTATTTTGCATGTTTGTGCATGATATTTTCATAGATAGTATAACCTCTAGCCAAATAGATGCTGAAAAAGGGAAGTAAGGAGTGCAAAAATGCATTTGAAGAGTTTAAGAACAAATGGACTATAACACCCATGTTAACAATACAGAAGGATCCAGAGGAATTGTTATGTACAGTATTGTATAAAGGAAAGGTTTAGGATGTAAGTCTCAAGCAACATGGTAAGTTGGTTGCTTATACTTCCTAATAGTTTAGACCTTAGGAGAAGAATTATCCTACCCTTGATTTAGAGTTGGCAGTAGTTATTTTTGTTATGAAGATCTGGAGGCACACTTACTAAGTCAGAAGTTGAAGATACATACAAATCATAATAGCCTGAGATACATCTTTACTAAGAAAGAGATCAACATGAGAGAGAAAATGTGGGCTGACTATGCTATTGATGTGAAATTTTTGGTAAAACCAATGTTGTACTTGATACATTTTGTAGATAATTAATGGCCATGTATCTTACCTAGCAGAAAGAGTTGCTAGAGGTTGTGATGAATTTGGGCTTGGAGGTGGTTCTACTAGAGACTTTGAGGCAGTTCATGGTAATCTTGATTTAATCCATCTTAAATGAGGAGATCAAGATAACACAAGCATGAGATAGCTTCTGAATAACCGGGAGCAGGTAGAGGTTGAGTGTGTATTTTTCTTTGCTTGTCGATGGGTCCTTCAGTATGGTAACAAGTGTGTACCCAAGGAAGATGTTATGCAACAGGTTTGAGTAAAAGCTTACAATTCAACATATTTAATACACCTGAGAGTACTAAGATGTATAAGATCTAAATCAACACTTATGGTGGAATGAGATGAACATAGAGAAATAGTCAGTTTACGTATTGAAGTTCTTGTATGTCTGTAGGTTAAGGCAGAACACAAGAGGTCAAGATGATTTCTTTATCCACTCCCTATACCGGAATGGAAGTAGAAGGTGATCATGATTTTATGGTTGCTGTTCTTCGTAGATCTAAGAGGAATATTGTTATATGGGTGACAGTTGATCATGACACAAAATTGGCTCATTTTATACCATTTCATGTAGGCCAGAGCATGGAGGTTTTAGCAGATCAATATATTTGGAAAGTGGTCAGAATGCACGGAATAGTTGAGATTGTGTCAAATAGAGACACAAGGTTTATGTCGCATTATTGCACATGATTATAAGAGAGATTGGACAGTCGGTTGAGTTTCAACACTTTTTTTCATCCGAAAATAAATGGATAGGAGAGAACCATGCTATACTGGAGGACACATTGAGACCTTTCTTGTTGGACTTTAATGGATCATTGGAGGATCACTTGCACTTGGTAGAGTTTCCATATAACAACAACTACCATACCAGTAAGATAGTACCATTTGGAACTTTTTATGGGAGGAATTGCAGATCTCTAATGTAATAATCCTTAATTTTTATTAGTCATAACTAAATAAATAAACATAATAAATCTGACTATTCATCTACTATAATCTCCTAACTCATTCATTTCTCTAATCCCCAACCTTTCATTTTGTCTATGAATTATCCATATGAAACCTACAATATAATTTCCTTAACCCTCTAAATTCTATAACTCCTCAAACCCTTCAAATTTTGTAAATTTTCAAACGCTTCATATTCAACAACTCCTAAATCCAATACTATATAAATCCAACCTATCTTTCCAATTCAATGTTACACTCATACTCTAAAATTTCTCTTTTCCTCTCACTTTATTGGAGCATCTCGTTGGACCACTACTATTGCACCACCCCTCCCTAGAGCTGCCACCCTCGCTGGAGCTTTGCACGGGGAACCTCCTTCTTCTTCCGTCTCTTACATCCCTTTTAACCGAGGTTGGTAAAACTATCTTCTTTAATTCCTATTTGATTTACTTTAATGGACCCTAGGATTAGCTCACCAACTATCTAACAACCCTAATAAAATTAAAAACAATATCCACTATTTTATAGACCCAATAAGATGGATTCAAATCCATTTATTAATTACAGACCCGCTAATACTTTTTAACCTTAAAATCAATTCTTAATATTTTATGAATATTAGAAACTCCCAAAAAATCAACTAAATTCACATTAAATAATTTTTAATAAATATATTATAATTCTATATGTAGATTGCTTCGCGTGATTACTAATTAGTAGATAAGAGTTTCACGAATCGAGGTGAGTTCTTTTTGGGCTTACTAAATATACTAATGTTTTGTAGAAATATTATTTCAATTCTATGGTCTAATTTGTTGATAATAAATTTATTATTACAACTGCAATTATTGATATTCCTATTATTTCTTTATGCTGTTAGAAATTAAACGAATACTTGTTAAATTACATAATATAGTTAGATTTTTAATATTTAATAAATCCCAAGAAAAACTATAATCATGAAAAAATACTGTTTGTGATATCATTTTTGTATCGGCGACCAAAAAAGCTATTTAGTATGTTGGATCTCTAATTAAGGAATGTGCGTCGTACAGAAAACCTCTCAGCAACCAAACACTTGCTTAGTCAATATTTATATGATGATCAAATAAATAAATCCTTAATATAGCTAATTGTAATTTATTAAATAAAGTATAAACTGATCGAACTCTATAAATCATATTGTTAACAAATTAATAAAATCTATTGAAATATTGTATCTGATATTATCCATATACAAGTTATGAAAACTAAAATTTAGACCTATATGAACTTTATTGAATCACACTGGGTTGGTGAAGACACTGAATGATGGAAATATATTTTGTTTCGGTTGTAAACTTTTTAAGTTGTAAAACTGAATATTTCGCACATCATAGGTGCATGGTGATTTGCTGGATCACACATGATTATTTCTGTTTGCCTAGTGGCAGGTCCAACTCAGTATTGGACAATTCTGTGGCTATTTTTTGGGTCTGTACAGAAGACAATAAAAACAGTAGTATCTCATCAATAGCTTTTCCAATACATATCATCCTAAGTACAAATATACCCATTATAATTGTGAATACACTAAAAAGACATTTGGTTTAATCTATATTATTTGATGTCATTATTACATATGAATTTAATATTTTCTAAGACTTGTATTATTATCAGATTTGAATATAATTGTTACATTATATATCATTTCTGTATATATTGTGTTGGTCGTTATCTGATGACCTGGATATGCATGTCTAGATATTTAGATAGACCTTGTTGACCCTACTGTAGAAAACTTAGAGTATTTTGCTGGAGTAGTCGAGAATCAGTAGTTATCTATGTACTTAGTTTATATTACATTTTCATATTTTCGAACCTATCTTTCCTTAATGAAAGTCATCTCAAGTTATCCTGTACAATTCTCATGTTTTTCATTATTTAATAAACTTCATGATGTAATCAATGTTAGATTATTTATCTACGTGTATTTATTATTTGTGGCTGTGATATTGTAATTAGGGTAGCATATTCAAACTGAATATGTTGTCGATACCTACTGTACATACTCGTATACCGTATATCAGGAGTGTGATAGATATTTTAATGATATCAAAGCCCAAGTTTCTCAAATCAGTACATGTGGCTTTAATTGAGTTGGATTCTGATAATAAAATTTGCCATGTATATATAATAATACTTTTTGGAATATCTAAATCTGTTTTTTGACTCTTTGACCATCTCTTACTTTATTCTTAGTTAGTGACCCATTTATTTTAATCCATGTCTAATATTTAGTTGCTGAAGATTTACATACTAAATAAAATTTAAATAATAACCCTTTGATATCTAATCTTATTTTAGAATTATAGTTTCTATAACTCTCTATTGATTCCAATAACTTTCATTTCTTAAGAAGATTCACCTAATTCGTAGATCAAGCTCGAGCACAATAAAAAGGATGATGAGTTATCCAAAAAAATAAGAAGAAAGAAAATATTTTCTTATTTTATTTTATTTAATTTTGAGGAGGAAATTATTTTTCTATGAGGGATAGAATGTAATAACCCTTAACTTTAACCATAAATAAATAAAAAAATAAAATAAAATTATGACTATCCATCTCCTCCTCTCAACTTTTCCATCTTTTCTAACCCCTCACCCTTTCACCTTCTAAACTCCTAACTCTTCACATTCAACAATTAATTCCTTAATTTAACTTTCCCTTTTAATTATAAAATGACACTCTCCAAATTAAATAAAAACTCTTCATATTCTAAGTCCTTAATTTGATAACCTATACAGACATCAATGTTTAAAATAGAGATAACCATAACGTATTGTTTTGTCTTTGTTAGGTTATGTCGCATATAGTGTAATGCATAACATAAGTTATGCAAATTTCTATTTATTTAATTAAAAATAAATATAAAACTATATAAAATAATTTTATAAAATCAAAAATAAATTTAAAATATACAAAAATTTAAAACTATTTTATAATACATAATCTATTCTAATTTTATATTAAGTTTTACAATAATTTTCACATTTATCTTCATAAATTATATTAAGTCTCCAACTATAATTCTAGTCATCATTTAAATAAGATAATAATATTTTAATTTTTTTATTTCAATTCCAATTATTAGAATTGTTGTAATTTATATTTTGTAAAGTTTAATTTATTTTATTTATAATTGTTGATTTTAGTTCAGTTAAAAATTCAATAAAATCAACAAGTAAGATATGTCAGTAACAGGAGAGGAATTATAATAAGCAAATAAGGAAACAATCACAAATTAACAAATTAGCAATTCCACAAGTAATCAAACAAGCCAACAACTAATCAAGAAAATTACGACAATTTGCTAATAAATAAAATAATAATCAATAACAATATATAAATTACTACAAAAATAATTGTAAATAACGTAATATAACGTAACTTAACGTAACGTTACGTCATATAACGTAAAATAGTATAAAAAACGTACTGTTATGGTGCACTGAGTTATTTTCAGTTGTTACGTAGTATTGGGTTCCCGTTAGGTTACATAACGCAATATAACGGGTTTCATAACGTGTTATTTTTAACATTGATAAACATCACATTTTGTAACCCCATTGCAAACGTAGTATTTTCCTCTAAAATTCTCTCTCTCATATCTCTCCAGAGTAACTCGCTGGAGCCATCGCTGGAGTCATTGTTGCCATCGGAGCCGCCACTTCATCGATAAAGAGAACCGTCTTCCTCCTCTTTTTATATTTTGGGTTCTCACCTTTTGTCTAAAGGTAAAAGATAACTCTCTTTCCCTATTAGGTTTAAATTGTCTTATTAGATCTTACTATTAGCTAACTCTATTTGGTTTAAATTATCTTATTAGATCTTAGTATTAGCTGACCCTCTACCTAGTAACTCTAATAACCTAAAATAACATCTACTATCGTATAGACCTAATAAGATGACCTGTTTCTTAAATTCAGACCCGTTAAGATTAAAATCAATTATGAGTGCATTATAGATATTAAAAAATTATCCCTAAAAATCATGTAGATTTATATTAATCTATTTTTGATATTCTTAGAATATTTTTATTGTGCAGATTACTCCGTTGGTTGACATCGGGAAATAAAATTCAGATGGGTTCTTTTTTAGACTCACTAATCATGCTATTTTATATAGTTGTTGTTTCAATTATATTTTTATAGGTATTCATCAATTACTTACTATGCTTCCTGTTAACAAAAATCTATTACCTTTGTTGAGAAACTGTCATCAAAAATTTTTAAATCACCATGTATAGTTAGACTTTAGAATTTTCGATATTTTTGATATTTGGTAAATCATGTAAAAGATATATTTGTTGAAAAATACTGTTTGCAAATCATTTTGTGTCGGTATTTAGGCAAGTGTCATGTAAATTGGTTATCTAGTTAAGAAATATGCGTAGTAAAGAAAACCTCCTAGGATTCATACACTTCTCTGGCTGATATCTCTATGATATCTTAAATCAGTAAATTTTTAATTTAACCAATTGTGATTTAACAAATTTTTTAAATTATGTTGTTAATAAACTAATAAAACCTAATGGAAATATAATACCTTATATAATCCATATACAAGTTATGAGAATAAGATTCTGGACCTGACATGAGTTCTACTCTACTGGCACTGGGTTGGAGAAGAAACTGAGTAATGAAAATATAATCGATTTCTTTTGTAACATGTTAAGTTGTACAACTAAATAATTTTCACATCATAGTTGCGTGATGATTTACTAGATCATACCTTATTATTATTCTTATTTACCCAACGAGAGGTCCGATTTAACACTGGATAATCTATGTCACTATTTTTTGAGTCTGTACAGGAGATAATCGAAACACTAGTATCCCATCAATTAGTTTTTTCAATTACATGACATCTTACATAAACACACTCTTATTATAAATCTAATTATACAAGATGACATCAACCTTGATTTATGACCATTAATATTATTATTACAAATTAATATAATATTTTTATATTCTTTCAACTATTTTTACATATATTTGGTTACAATTTGACGACTTGGGTGTGTATGATCAAACTTACACATGAACACGCCAAATTGACACATTTGAAGAGTAGATTGAACCCCAATAGAGAATTAGAGTTACATTATTTCGTCTTATTTAGTTTTATTTCTTTTATTTTTTCAACTGTATCTAAACTCCATTCCAATAAATGGAAAGTCAAGTTTTATTAAATTTTTCTTCTATTATAACTAAGTATTATTGTGGTAAAATTATTAATATTCTACCAGAGGCTTTACCATATTTAAACTGAATATATTGTCGATACCTGTTGCACATACTCATATACCATATATCGGGAGCGGGACGTGACGACTATTGTGTTGGGATGACGTCGGAGAGAGAAGGCTACTTGGGCTTGATATAGTGACTCAAAAGTTGATAAGGTCAAGGTTGTGAAAGAACATATGAAATAACACAAGATCGATAAAGAGTTGGGTGGATTTGTATTGAAGGCCTTTGGAGTTTGAGATTGGAGATTGAGTGCTTCTTAAGATATCACCAACTCGAGCAGTTATTCATTTCGATACGCATGGATATTGTGTCAATTTTGGTTAGTTAATATCACTAAGACATATTTGAGCATCAAAGAGTAATTGAGCTAAGAATCGATTTTTGGATTAGGTGAGATCAGATTCACAGTATGATTTCTAACGTCGAGTGACCTACAAGGGAGTTGTTAGACAATGAAGGAAACAAATACAGGTAGAGTGCATAAACAGAGATATAATGAGGTTTGGTTGCAAAGAGATCTCTGACCTACGTACTCGCGGGAAGGCAACCATTTGGACGTATATTTTATAGTTGGATGGAGGATACAATCTCTCAACCTCTCTTTTCTCTCTTGATTATAGGATATATGCAGAGAAAAGGAAAGAGGAGATCTAGGAAGGTGTAAAGGTGGATCCTTTTAAGAATATGTTCTAATTTATCCTTTGTAGATAATCAAGATGTTCAAGAGTGCTCTCCTTCCTCCTGAAAGAGGGGTACATTTATAATTTTGCTGATAAAGTTGTAGAAGAAGTCCAATACTATCTCCAAGTACGATAAGGATTTAATTGCCTCGTAGATGGAGGTTCTTTTATTGTAGCTGAAATCAGTTTCCTTTTTTTTTTTTAGAGAAATGTTAGTCAATCTAAGGATATCTGATTGATACTCAAGACAAGATTTCATACAATTCCTAATCAACAAGAGAAAATGTTGAATAGCCGATCTGTTCCGCTTATTCTAGTTGCTTGGGATCGGTATTCGCATGGAGCTACTACTTGGTAGCACAAAGAGGATGTTCGGAAATGATATCCTTATCACTTCACCAATTCAAGTGTATTATTCTTTTGCTCTCGTGTTTGTTTTTGAATTTCGAGGATAAAATTTTCTTTAAGATGGATAAATTGTGTAACAACCTGCCTTCTTTATATCCTAATCGGGATTTTTCCCATTTATGATTTCTTGAAAGTACTTATTTATTTAAAATTTTGTATGATTATTAAATGTATGCCACAAAAACTAATTGTTTAGTTGCAATCTATTAAATATTGGTTTGACTAAGAGTCCTAACTAATTGGAAGTTTGAACCACTAAGACAGATAAGATTTCTAATTTTTAATTTCAAATCTAAACCAAATCCCTAATGCATTCAATCTTAACTACCTTTCCTCATTTAAACAAAACCCTAATCTCTCTCACCAAAACAAGGCGTGCATAAAACAAAGAGGAAAAAAAAAAAAAAAAAAACAAAGAGGGTGGGATGCACGCGCAAGGGAGAAAAAAAAGAAGACTTGGAATTTGGGGATCTCGCAGGCACACCAATGTCAAACCCAGGAATAACTTATCGGTTAGAGGCAAGTGCTGTTTCTTCTCTTCCTTTTTTATAGCCAATTGTAGCGGACATCAATAAAGTTAGGATTTTATATTTAGATCTTAATAAAAATTAGAGTTTTAGTTGATTTATCTTCGTAAATGGAATGATGGCTCTTCGTTAGGTTTATGCATAAGAGTTTCAAATTTTAATTTATAAAAAAAAAATGATTAAGTTTTTAGATCTTGCATGTGTAGTTATAAATTTTAGTTTCTTTGCTTAATGTGATGCCATATAATTGCAGATTTATTTTATGAAATCTTAATTTTGTTATTATCTTAATTGGATATAAAAAAATAGGCCAAATCTTTGATTTGAGGATAAAATTATTGAAACTAACTAAATTTGGAATCAAGTGAATAGAATAAAATATGTAATATTTACGCTAAGTAGATTATAGTTATGCATTTCCTTTTATACAAATGCTTATTCTGTGAGCAAATCTATGTTACTCTTGCGGTGATTATATTAATTCGTTGGTATATGCTAATAATTAGTAGATTCCAAAATATGATCTATTAGTCGACGAATACACTAAACTAGTCAACTAATCATGGAATTAGTTGACTGTAACAGCCTTGTACTGGTCGACTAATACTGATGGTAGACAGTTAATATCTACTTCGTTTGATTCTAATCGTTGTATATATTTGTTGAGACCCTTCTCACTTTCTTAATTAGTTGACCAAAACTTGAATATCTATATGTCATGTATTTGTGAAACAATCCATGCTTGAAATCAATGCATGAATATCACAGTGGTTTAGGTCTATTTTAACATAAGTGGAACATGAGATTAAGAGGGAACTAAAAGAATAAACTTTATACATGTTTTGGGAGATTTACTATTGCAAGACTACATAACTGAAACTAAGAGATCTAACTTAGAAGTCTTTGGTGACTACTAGGTTATCGTGGAAAATTTAAGGACTTCGACCTTGGGGCTTTATGCTTATAGAAATCATGATCATGATCTCAAATACGCACAAGATACTCGTAAAAAAATGTGGCAAACTCCTCCTGACAATTCCAAATTCATTTATAATAAATATTAATGTCATATAACCCATTTTCCTTATACTTTTATTCGAATTGTTATTATTGCTCAAGTACTATATATGACATGAATAATATTTCACTTGTTTGGTTACCATGAAATTCGAGATTATAACACAATCGACGATTTAGCCCATTCAGGACATGGTTTTTTTTTAATGATACTCATGCATATTTATTTTATTTGTCTTATTTATATAAATAGCATACATGTGTGTTGTTTGTTTCCTTTTGATGTACTTGCTTGGTCATTTTAATGATTATGATTTGGCAAGTCAAGATGATATCGATTTGCAAGTGGCTGAAGAAGAGCTCATGTATGCTATGTATCTTTTTACTAATTTAATAAGGAAGATATTGATCCATTTCTATATTTGTTTCAAAACTCTAATTCACAAGATTGTAATAAGAATTTCTTTAGATCCTTTCCTATATTTCGACTTGATTATTATCTGTTGGAATAAATTATTCTTTTATATCCATGTTACCGTTTTATTGTATGTGTATATGAAGATGCGGTCGACGAACATACTTGTTATCAATATATTTAAGGTTTGGTTTTCAATATATCTTTGAACGCTACCTGTGCCTTGCGATGTGGGGCATTACAAAAATATTTTTCTTTGTTATCCTATTTCTTGTATGATAGGTTTAATGAAAGATCTGATATAAGTGTTTTGAGTTGTATTTTTGACTTTGGAAAGTTAAGTGTTTTTTTCTTTGTAAGTGGTGTTTTGTGTTGTGGATAACCGTTAAGTTTGATTAGAGTAGTTAGTTGATGGTCGGAGGATTGCGAGTGATGCCAAGATAGGGTAGGTAGAATTAAGGCCAATTATTTCAGAGTTTATTGTTAGTAAGATCATTATAGAAAGTTGAGTGAGAATAACTATTTAAAACATAAGAAAATCATTGAAATTAATTTAACTAGTCATAAAATGAATAGCCATCTAGAACAGGATCCTCTTAGTTCTATGGTAGATGAGTGGGAGTGAGCGAATGCTACTCTCTTTGGTCAACTATTAAGTATTAGGTGTTTTCGTCGTTTACAATGTCAAAATTGAAAGTTACTATCGAGAACAGAAAACATAACAAAATTTGGGATTTGAATTGCAATACTCGAGATTTATTTTCTTTACAATCAAAGCAAGGTTATAATTTTTTGATTCTTGATTCTGAGGAGTGTGATGGTAAAAGTATGATCAGTGCGATCCTTCTTTATTTCTATTGACGATCCATCAAGAATTTGAAGAACTTGAATTCTCTTTTCTCTGTGAGTTTCTTTCTTTGATGCCTTTCTTTGAGGTTCAGAGTCGCTTTTATACTTGGAGGGCACCATAACCGTGGTAGTTATTTACCTACGATCGGATGCATTTGAATACCCTTTGGCGCGGTTAAAGATAAGGTTGGTTGGACGCTTCTGGCGAGACTAACTGTCCATTCTAGCGGAGCTAACCTGGTCTGATATAGTTAATTTTATTTTAGATTCTGGTGAAGTTAATTCTTTAGCAAAGCTAATCCTTCTTTGGGGGGGCCAACTAAGTTTTCAGCGGGGCTAAATTATTAGCGAGGCTAATCTCGCTTTGGCGGGGCCAACTTAGCTTTTGGCGGGGCTAACATGTTAGCGAGGCTAATCTTGTTTTGGTGGGGCTAGCTTAGCTTTTGGCAGGGCTATCCTTCCGACGGGGCTAATCAACCACTTTATTAACTCTTAGTCTATAAATTTAACAAATTTCACCGAGTACAATTCTGATAGCCTACAAGATCCCCTTCAAAGTTTTCAAGATAAATTGTACTTAAATCTTGAAATACTTTGATCTCCTTTTCTTCTTTCACGGTCTTCAAATATTCTGCATGTCAATATCTATTTTCACTAAATGCTTCCGGCAGAATTAGCATGACGTTGCTTTGGCCTAGCTATTTGGAACGCTTCCAGTGAGGCTAATATGTGAAGTCAGTCCGGCAGAGCTAAACATCTTGTTATAATGCTTCGATTACCGCACAGTTAATGATATCCTCTTTAAATGCTTTGGATAAAGGCAAAAAATCATTTCAGATAAAGACGAGAAATAGCTTCACCTATTTTTTCATCTTTGACTTTTTTTTAAAAGATTTGGGCTCTTGCTTCCTCTTTAAAAATCTTCCCTCTTCTTTCTCAGAGATTTCCAGATCTATGGCACCCAAATGAGTGATGCCGTCGAGGGATGTGCAGGCGGTGGGGACGAGCAGCCTCCCCCCAGTGACATCTTGACTGCCTACTGTTGTTCTTCTCGGCGGTGTCAATTATTATTGTTGAATTTTTTTTGCATGAATATGTCAATTTATTTTCTTGCTCGTTATAATGTTCTTTAAAATCAAGGGGACTGGATCTTCATATCCTTTCCTCTTTTGCATTTTTTTGAAGGAAATGTGAATCAGGTCTGTGCACCCTTTCTTCTTCTGGGCTTACCTCAAAATTGATTTTTTTTTATGTCTTTTGATGATGACGATGGCGATATGTACATAGTCTAGGGTCTTTCTGATTTTGATGATGAATCTTTCCAGCAATTTAGTCATCGAAATTATGGGGTCTTTTATGGGGAATCCTTGATCGGGAAACAACATTAAGTTTTTCTCTACTAAAGCAAAGGAATTGTCTCTACATGGTAGAGAAAACACTTCACTTCGACAAAGTTATGGTGGTGGAGTTTATTTGAACTCTACCCAATGGAGCTAGTTTGAACTCTTGTTCGGTGGAGTTAATTTTCACTCTGTCCGATAGAGTTAACTTTGCCTTTTGTCGAGTAGAGTTAACTTGACTTCTCATGCCAATATACTTTTCCTCGTTTATTCAGTAGTGGTAATAATTTTCTTTGTAGTGACTCATCTCTTTTGTTATTTTTTATAGTCTTCTACACTAATTCTCCCATCGCTACCCACCACATGACTGGCTCTACCGTGGGTATTAGGAGTTATGCAGACTTCCATTGTCCACACCACGCTTCTTGGGTATTAGGAGTTATGCAGACTTCCATTGTCCACACCCCGCTTCTTTATACTGTTATGATGATGAAAAGAGGACTCATTTAATTTGTAACGGTGGTGCCTAGACCATGAGAGAGTTAGTCACTAGTGCCTCATTCTTGGGTAAGAATAGAACCGGACTCTTCAAACCACATTTCATATTCAGGGACGCCATAGATATAAGGATTCCTTATTTCTTCCTTCCTACCCTTAGATTTACCGATTAGAGGGGGGTTACTTCACGCTTCCAGACATAGAACTATATTACCCTCCAAGTTACCTTCGACCATGTACTAAGGAAAGACAAATGGAATGGCATCTCATTCCCACTCAAGATTCATTTACAGTGGCGAAGTTCATCAAATCTGGATTTATACAAGACGAACCTCCTACTCATGTGACTGGTCTTCTTCCAGAAATATGCATTGAGATGTCCCTATAGGCGAGAGTTTTAGCATGGCCAGAACCTTCATAAACGAGTTTGTATGGAATAAGAGTGAATATTTGGCTGAGAACTTTTGGGCTCCATGTTAGATTCATGTAGGAAATAAGGACCGGTGGGCCTTATTAACAAGATATGTAGATAAATTTGAAAGAAAATTGATGGACATTGGGTTATTTATAGTAGTAAGGGCCACTCAATATGACATCACTACTAACCCAGCCCAACTATTTGCAATTTTGGAATTATACAACCCTACAACTGGTACTTTCTTCATCCCCGATGGAGAAATGGGATTAGCTCTTCATGAGATATGGTAGATCTTGGGGCTTCCAATTGGGGATTTCCCATACGAAGAGTATTTCCTCGGAACTGAAGAGCTTGAAATTCTAACCTCCCGAGGTAGTTCTTTGTGCCATACCTTATGGGATCTAACTTGTCATTTCGCATCTGTTCAGACTTGTCTGATGCGAAAACGAGTGCAATATGGCACAAGAAATGGGCCAATTATTTTTTCACAACCTTAGATGGGAAAGGAGCTATCGATTTTTAACGGCCTGCTATTGTGGATGATATCACTTTTAGTATATTTAAGTTTAAGGTCGCCGATCATATCCTGAGGGAGTCTGAGGGTGACCTTTTTGCCGGGATAGTACTCTTGAGTTACCATAGTTGGGCAGCCCTTATCCCCCACCACAATACTTGCAACTTACCTTGCTCTTTGGCTAAAAAAGTGTGTTCTCCCTTCGCTGCCACGGGGAGTGTGTTCCTATTCGAGTTTTGTATCCTGCGGTTCAGTTAGTGTATGGGCGTCCTTTGGGTTTTCTGTCAGCCATGGTCTGTTGTATACAGCATGGTCTGAGGTTACTTTTCGAAGCCTTTTTAGATGAACCCAGTCCGAATCCTCATATTGATTTACCCTACTCATCCGTATCAGCTCGTGAGCCTGAATACTTAATAAATTGAGTTATATATTTTAATTTAGTCTTTAAATTCAAAATCTGCAGAGTGGAGTCTTCTTATTTCATTATTTTGGATTTTTCTATGTTTTTCTAGAATTATTCTGGATTGGGTGATTTTCGAACAAATACTCGATTAAAATAATCAAATCAAATTAAGAATTCTAATTTTACCCCTACACCGAGTCCAAATTCATCTCCATAAGCCGTACAGTTTTTGTTGACCAAATTTGAGTTGGGGTTGACCCAATTGCATTTTTGTAAATAAGATGAAAATTAAGGGTTTTAGCATTGTAGTATACTCATTTTCCACCTCTTGTTTTCAGCCTGAAATAAATTCAGAAAAATCTAAAAAAATCACCATTTTCCTTTCATTCCCCTTTTTATTTTCTCTTCAGACCACAAATCCTAATTCCCTCTCAATTTTTCTCAAATAAATCGCCAAATATTCAACCTGAGAGTGAGCTGAAAATCTACAAAATTGCTATATTAGACTTGTTCTTGAGTTTAACCTCTCCAAAACAATTCTAAACTTCTCCACCAATATGAAAAAACCTTCTCCAGCTTTTGCCCTTGTTTTCTTAAGTGATTCTTCAGGAATTTCTCCACTTTGGGAGAGCAATCATATCCATATTGGTTTATTTTCGATTCGGGTTAAAAAAGAGGTAAGAATCTCCCTCAAATTATATAAATTTGTGATTTCTTGATTAAATATCCTCAATTATGAAATCTAAAGTAGTATTAACCAAATTTTAAGAATTAATATGCTCTAAATTGTAGTTATCTTGAGTTCATGGTATGTATCACATCGTGCATGTTACACATGCACAAAATGTATTGTTGCCCAGACCAATGCAATAGTCCATCTTAAAGCTATTATAACTTTTGCATCCTAGCTCCAATTGACCTTATTTAAGAGCCATTAGAAAGAAGATTTACTAATCTATATTTTATCCAATTATAGCAGATCCTAATTTAGCCATTTAGCTAATCAAAAATAGCTTAGATGATCACTACTTGGTATTGTTCTGAATAGCAGCACAGCAGTAGCAAGCCATAATAAATTGGCCATAACTTTTATTTTAAAACTCTGATTGAGCTAATTCAAGTTTTATTGGATAACCTAATTGAATTATCTAGGATGATGAAGTAGACTCTAAATTTAATCTCATCTTGTCAAATTAAATTTGGAAGTCATGACTGTACCAGGTCTATAGCAGCAGCACCATGCCTATAGTAAAATGATCATAACTTTTACTCTAAAACTCCAATTTAGCTCATTCAAAATGGAAAGCTAATTGAATTCTCTACAACTGTATAAAATTTTAGTTTCTAACTCCATTTTGCTTTAGTTAAACAAGACTTGAAAATATAACTGTCTGCCGAACTGTAGCAACATATGCATATATATATTATGTCCGTGCATGTTCCACTTGACTCATAATATGATGCCCATGTATACATCTCAAATCACTCTTGTTATTACTTTTACATGTTCATCTCAGACCTGTCATAATTTATGTCTTGGCATACATTCTATGTTCGTGCATTTACCACTTAATACAAGATATGATATGTATGCACACATATTAATTTGTGCATATTATTACTTTTACAAGTTATTCTTGCTTGGAAATAACACCTTATGCACTTGAATATATTCTCTCACTCTTATATTTGTCAGTATTATCATGCATATCTTTTCATATTCACATGCTATTGATACATGCATCCTATCATATATGACATCTTGCTATATTGATACTTCGCATATATTACATTGTGGGAGTTTATAGTCATATAAATTTCCCTAGATGTGTGTCATCCAGTTCGCGTGGAAATCAATACCATTTATTATTAAGTTCGCCTATCGGCGTGCCGTCAGGTTCACATAGAAATTTGTATAATATGATTCTTATTAAATTCGCATAGTAGCGTGCCATCCGGTTTGTGTGGAAACCGGTACTTGAGCCGTGGTCCTGGTTATGCATGAGATATTAAATTCACCTACCAGTATGCCATCCGATTTGTGTGGAAACTAGTACTTGAGCCGTGGTATCGCGTATGCACAAGATATTAAATTCATTTAGCGGCGTGCCATCCTGTTCATGTAAAAACTGGTACTTGAGCCATGATCCCAAGTATGTACAGGATATTTAAATTTACCTAGTAGCTTACCATCCAGTTCGTATGGAAAATGGTACCATATGATTTTTATTATATCTAGCATACCTTATTACTTGATCTTATTACTTTATGCACACTATGTACCATATGATTCTTATTATATTTGGCATACCTTGTTACTTGATCTTTTTATATTATGCACTCTATGTACCTTATAATTCTTATTATAATTGGCATACCTTATTGCTTGATTATATTATACTATATATACCATGTATATTTTGGTTCATGTATATTTAGCATACTTTAACATTGATACGCATACACCTCTTATGTTGTCTCCTAGTAGCATGCCACACGCCGTCCCTTTATATGGTTTCCTGTAGAACTACATGAGCTTGGCTTTGTATTCTTGATTAGATTATCACCCCTATGGGATTATCACCCTAGATCTACCAGCTAAGACAACAGTAGCAGAGGAGGAGATCTCACTTCTCGAGGATCCACATTTCTAGGAGTAGGCTGAGCGCTACTATCCTGCTTCTTGTAGGATCCTCATCCTTTCGTGTATACTTTATTTTGGTTTGTACGTGCACATCTATCCTATTTACTAGTTCTGTACGTGGTTTTTAAATGTTCTTTTATATATTCAGTATTTGAGTTGCTCTATTCTGATACTATACTTGACTCTATATGAGCAACTTTTTGATATACATATTACTTATCATTTCTATGTAAACATGTTTTTGGATATTGCTATATTTATGATTATGATGTTGTAGCAGATAGAATCAGACATGTGGTTTATACCTGTATTCACGCTTCCATATCTCTTACCTGCATTTGTTTGAAAGAAAAAAAAGGGTCTCGTGCACTCCGTTATTGAGAGTGCCCACCCATGACACCCTACTATTTTATTGGGACATACACTCAAGCCCATCTGTGTGGTTTGGGGGCGTCACAACTTATTTAGTGACTTGACTTGCATCTCATTACCAAGGGTTAATCCCTACTAGTCCAGCCACTCCAAACAGTGAGATGCTTCCCGATTTATGTAGATATGAAAATATAAAGTGGAAATCAGATTATTTGGTGAATACCCAGTGACTTTTTAGCCACCATTCTTCATGTTCTTTTTGGATCAACTTCCTAGACATAGAAGGAGCTTCTTTTGGAAACTTGTTTGAAGATATTGGGGAGTCATATTCTAATATCTCAAAAGGAGTATTCTCTTGGTTGCTTTGTATTTGCCTCTCTCATCTTTTGTATAGAAGTGGGAACTCATGCGAATTAGAACCGTATATCTTGATTCATTTTGCTTGATATTTTTGTTATGACCAGTTATATGTAGGGAACCCCAATACTACTTTAGTTTTCAATGGAAGTTTAGTTGACAAGGCTCGAGCTTGGTGACACTTCATCATGGGGTATACCTGCACTTCTTTCTACTTATTGGTAAAGTATCTGAAGCTGCAGACAGCAATAGCCTTTTGTCGTTGGTATGTGGGGATGAATACTATAATCTCTACATATAACCCGAAGTCATAATGCTTGGTTCAGATTATCAATAGATTCGAAAGGTTGATTGTAGAGGCAGCTCTAGCAAGTCAATGACCACCGTGCAGCTAGAATTACTAAATATACACAAGGTGGAAGAGTTTACGTGCGAGCTTCATCATCAGTTACCATCAGTGTTTAAGGAGATGGTTAGGGAGAATCGATATCAGCAGGGGGTCCTTTGGCTCGACAGAAGAGAAAGACAAGTTCTTCATTTGTCTCGTCATTTTCTGCTACTCCCATTGCCTCCAGCAAACATCCCTCTAGCCTCACTAGTGACTAATAAACAAAAAAGCCTAGTAAAATTTCTGATATATCAACTTCCTCTGATAATGCGATTATCAGCCATTTGACATTTTCTCAGTCTTTATTGGCTATTGCCGCTACTTGGCCATTGACAACATTCGCTATTAGAAGTTCTCTTCTAATTTTGCCTTCTTTTGTTACTATAGTACCTGTGGTGTCATCTGCGACCAAACCTATATCCCTAACATTTGATAAGATGATAGACTATCAACTGGATAAAGTGACTCGGGATAGAGTATTCGCTTTTGCCATAATTTCTTCAATATTAAGCACTATACATGTCAGCCCTCTCCTGATCTAGCAGCATCATCTTCACAATTTGAAGTAGCGCCTGGTGATAACTTGACTGCCTCTTCTAGTGTGGGCCCGCCGATAGCAGTTACTTTTGAACAATAGCAAGTATCAACTGTGGGTGATGAAGTGAATGTGGCAGATGAAGGACAGTCAGTCAACGACGTGCTTTAGAGCCAGCTAGCAGATGCTCTTGTCAGTCAGTTGAGGAGTTGATCGAGGATAACGAAGCTAAAGCAATGAATGATGAACCATTAGGTGACAATATGCTTCAGGACCCTCAGGAAGAAGATATCTCTAATATCTCTACTTCTCAACAGTGTTATAACCTTGAGTCACTAAACTTTGCGAGGCAAGATGGTGCAAGTTTATCTACTGATTCTCCCAACAATATTTCGGATATCAATACCACTATTCCTGATCCAGGTCTTTCGGATTCTCCACATGCTGACCCAATGACTTCAGCAGAGGTTTCAGTAGTGCCCAAAGAATTTACTTTTTCATCTGGTACGATGCAAGTATCCTTCAGTTAAGTTGACATTAATACAACATCTGGTTTGGTTGAGTATGCTAGAACATCAGCTACTGTTGATGATGATGGTGAGAGTTTCATCACTCCACCTGATTCAACATCTAAAGAGGGTACTTCTCAACTTGATGAGGATTTCGCAAATCTCTACACAGTCGTTCGTGCATCAGGTATTAACTTGCACCCTTGATGTTTTGACTTATTGCATTTAATTTTGTTTCGTCATCGTCTTCATTCATTACTTACAGCTATGATGCTAAGTACTATTTAAACCCTGATATTTATCGTGCCAAACTTAGCATATTATCAGAACTTGCTCCTTTAAATGTGCCATTGCTTTCACGTTTAGCAAATATGGTGATTATTTAGTAGGACCTTGATCCTGACTTTTTACGTGGTACGTCATCTACTTTGTGATCATGACTTTCATACCTCCTCTCTCATGAGGGTTAATGCCATATCATATGATTCTCAATTTAATTGTGTATCTTGTTTACATTTTTTCACTCTCCTTCCCCCTTTTTTTAGTGTCTTCATTGACTCCTCAGACGATTATGATAATGGTAGCACCCCGAGTTCCGAATACGGGGTTGCTTTCTATTCCATCCATCTATGTGGCGACCCCCAGTGTATTTGAAACACCTTCCACTTCTACACCATCTCCTTCACTCAGTTTGAGGCCTTGGCAAGCACCAATACCTCCACCAAGTGTTATCTAGGCGCCTCCTTTGACAACTAGCATATGGGATCTTCCTGTCTTCGCAGCAATAGCAGCTACTCCTCCTTTCGAACTCCCTGTCCCTTCTGCATCTTCATCTTTATAGGGTAGAGTTAGTGAGAACTATCTAAGAAGGATCATCTCTACATTCTACGATACTGTGGAAGATTGTGTAGATGAAATATTAAGAGATGGCTTGGTTACTTTGGAGCCCACCAGGGATATACTAGCTAGCTCTTATGTCTCAATTAGCTATGTCATGAGACATGAAGCAGCTGCTCCTTTCGAAGGATATGTTAAGGATTTCATGCGCTCAGTGACTACTTGGAGAAGTTTCATGTAGATCCATGACTCCCTTGGTGGATGTGTTTAGAGAGCGTCTAATAAAAGAATTCCAGCAACAAGGGAAGGAGCTAACAAGACAACAAGATTTGATCACTCAGTCATTGGAGGATGTTCAGCGAACCAAAGAGTTTGCTGATAGGGAAGTCCGAGTGAAAGATTTGGAGATCACCAATCTCAATCGCAAGATTGCGGACTCGCACCAGATTTTGGAGAAGATCCTGAAGGAGATTGAAGAGGAAAAAGCCCGGCTGAATGTTGTGAAGGTTAGCAAAGAGGAGGCACTAGTTCGTCTCAATGAATCTAACAAAGCCAGTCAGAAGATTTTGGAAGAAAGGAGGGCTATTTAAGCTAGAATAAATCGTCTTCCTTCTGAATCTCCTGAAGAAATCGAGATCTTGGCAGAGATTAAGGTTGTTGTTGAAGGCAAAGTAAACAAGAAGCTCTATGAAGAGTACCTGAAGACTTTCAAATAGAGGCCTCGACAAAATTTTAATTGGCTACCTCTTCTAATTGAAGACACTTTATTTCATGTCATGAGTTTAAGTTAACCCGGATGGATAAAATTAGACATCCTTCTTTTCTTATTTTCCTGAGCAAATTAATTTTAGTTGATTGGATATTTATGTTGAACTGGGGTTTGTTATGTAAGCCAGAAGTTTCGTTATTAAACTTGTTATTCGACGTTATTATTTTATCATAGGTTTTATGTTGCACTTAATATTTGTGGATTTTTTTTTTTTTTGCCGGAGACATTTTTTCGATCTGTCTATCAAAAATCCCTCATAACATTAAAAGTGTATTCCCAAACTTTTAACGAGCTTTGATTGTCAAGCTATTATTACTTTAATTTTCTGGCAATACATATAAGATCCTTTAGAGGTGTGATATTAAACTTAGAGGACTTAGCTAATCTTTTTAGTAGAAAGTTTAGTGTTAATAAGTTTTGTGGATTTAATTTTATATAGAGATAATTTTGGTTATTTGTTCCATCGAAGCACCTATCATGGAAGGAGTTTGATAAAAAAAATTACTGTATTTGTGCTCAGAGATGCAGTGTAAGTACAGTGCTTGATCAATCAATAGACATTTCCTTCTTGTTTAGTTTGTACATTGACGTATTCAAATACTTTGTCAAATGAAATTAGCACATGATACATTTTTATGAAGTTTTGAGCAAACTTTCAGGTATGAACGGATTTGAGGTGCTTTACAAACTACCGTTTGAGTTGAGCTAGTCACGTCATTTCTCTCGACGTGATGAGTCAGTGAGAGTTTCTTAAAGGCTAAAACTGCACTCAATCCATTGCCTTAGAGGCTTTGGATTCAATTCAACTTTTTTTTTTTTAATAATTTAGCTTTCGGCGGGGCTAACCTGTTGGCGGGGCCAACTTGTTGGCGAAGGATCAGATCGAAACGTCGCTTTATTTTTTGGGACAGGTGCTGCACCAAAATCTCGACTGGCGTCCCTTCGTTAGTCACGCCCAAGAAACCCAGCCTAGGGCTTCTAGATCCTCCTTTTTGTGGGTATAAATATCCCTGAGGTGATATGGGCACTTCCAGGTTCGGGCTTTCTTCTCCTTCGAGCTCTGGCATTTCTTGCTACTCAAAATAAAGAATTCTAGCCAGCCTTATCTTTCACATGAAGGAGTGGTTCAATTTCTATGGACTCTCTGGCCAATGATGAAGGGAATGAAACATTCAACTCTAAACAAAGATCAATGGATCAGGTTCCTCACTTGCATCAATGGAGTAAGCTTCTCTTGCTTCTCCTATTTTTCTCTCTTTTTTTATATGTCCTTTTTGACATCCGTGTGCTTTTCACTTCGAAGTGTAACTCTAGGCTTCAGATCTCCGGAAGTGACAAGCTCCTTTCTAACGTGTAGACTAGCCAATAATGCTGTCATAGCGTGGCCTGGCAAAAGGATCACCTTTTCTGGTCTGATTTCCACATTTCGGAAAGCACTATTGGTTGGTAGCCACAACCTTTCCGCTAACGAGTCATCTGGCTGCATTGGGCTACAAAGGGCATAGGGGGTTTCAAATGCCATTACATCTTAGCTGGGGCTCCCGTTGCCAGGATTCTATGGACTTTCAAAGGCCATGATGTCCTTGTGGGCTTTTCGAATGCCATGGCATCCTTCTGGATGGCTTCTACCTTGTCCACTACTAGAAGGCAAGCATTTGGGAGTGTGCGACGTCCCGGGAACAACTCATCCAAGGAAGTGGTTCGCCTTTTCAAGTTCATGCCGTAGACCTTGTCGAATCCACAATCTATTTGAACATTTTGAATCTCTTTTTTTTACGACTTGTGTTAAACCAGTTGAATTACAAATTCATTATAATGCTAAGAATATCTGAACTCACTCTAACACTTAGAACACATGAATTTATTGTAATTCTCAGATCAACCGATGTATTTTGAACTTTGAATGTAATACTCGTATATAAAAGATCAATAAAAAAATTTTATTCATATATACACTTGGTGCACTCTCTCTTTTTTTTTTTTTTTGTTCAGTATTGGAATATTGATTTAAAAATCCAAACCGATACAGTTAATTCTTTATTTGGTACTGGATCCTGGAGTATTGCCCCAGAGCTCCCATTTAAACAAGTTTACTTTTTTATAGGGTTTTTACATATTGATCCCTTAAATCTTTAAAAATTGAATCGATCCCTAAAAACTTCATATTTTGATTTTAGTCCCCCAAAATATTTAAGTTGTACTGTTTTAATCTCTCCGTTATTTATTTCTTTCAAAATAAATTGCGCTTCTACTTTTTATTTTTATATATTAGTACAATGACCTAAATATCATTGATTTAGTTAGAAAGGTTAGAGAATGACTCTTAGACTCTGCCACCTTCGTCACCACCAACAACCCCTCCAGTCTCTCCTTCCACCTCCTCACTGTCTTATCCTCCCTCTCCTCCTTATCCTCCCTCTCCTCTCTCAAACTCTCCTATTACCCCAACCCTATTAACCCCATTCGCAACCTAGGAAATCCCAATTCCTTCACCCTCACCCTCAAGTCCTGTGTCGGCCACTTTGGCTCCCCGGCTGGCTCTCCTCCCCCAATCTCCTTCGTCCTCTTCCCAAACCCCATGAACCTAGCTTCTCCATCGCCATCAAGCCCCACCTCGGCCATTTCTCGCTGCTCAAAACCGCTGCCTCATCTCCCCTCAACCCTAAAGTCGCTTCTTGCTTCTCCACATTGTCATTGCTCACTTCTTTATTCTTCTCTATACTGTCATGAATCGGGCTTCTCTCAGCCTTAAGTTCTTCATCTTGTGAGTGGCTTTCGTTAGAGAGGACATTTGCTGCTTGTTATGGCTTGCCCTCTTTTCTCTATGTTGCACCTGCACTGCCTGTACCCTTTGAGATGCTACTCTTACTGCTTGCAGATGTTATTGTTGCAGCCTTTGCAGTCTTATCATTCTTGAAGGATGATGCTCTTTGAAGTAGAGTTTGGAGAATGGGATGGCTTTGGCAACGGAGACTTGTGGCTTCAGGCCTTGTCCTTGGATTGAGACGATGGCAATACAGACTTTTCGACTGGTTTCTTGGTAATTAAGAGATCTAGAGGGAGATTCTGAATGTTGGTGTTTTGAGTTATGGCCGAAGTGTTGGTTGGAGATAGTTTGGTATCGGTTTCTCTTGAGTCGAGGCTGTGGCATCTTTGTCGGAGGTCTCTGTTGGCTCAAGCCGCTTCCTTTGGGATGATGAGGAATGGGTGCTGGGGGTTGATCTGCACTTTGATTTGAGCTGAGTGCTTTCTTTTGCTTTTGTAGCCATGAGCTATGTGAACTTGCTGAATAAGGAATGACAGAATGAAGTGTCTAGCCTGAAAATGATGGAGTTGATAAAATGATTAAAACTGCATTATGCTTGGATTGAAATTGCATTCAGTAAACTTTTTTGACAATAATTTTTAGCTTTTTATTGCATAAGCATTAGATCGATCAACTTGATGTGCGATTTGTTTTGTTGCTCCTATGAAGAATTAGAATTATTTAGGGACTAAGAAGACAAAAGAAGATGAAAAAAACTGAATACATAATGTAAGATGCACCTAAGTTTTCATGGCCATTGACACAAGTTTTTCATTTTTAATCAAATTGGGGTGGCCATATTTCAGATCTAATTGAAAGTTTGTAAATCGTGATTTCATAATAAGTCGTAAAATGCTATATATATCAAGACATTTTTCGAGTACATACAAGAAAGAATCATCATGGAACTCAATTATGTTGGACACTGTTGTATTACTCTCCTTGGCATTATTTGGCTTTGATGTTGGTTTGTTGGCCACCGGGCTCACTATAGTTACGAGAGACACGAAGTTAAAAACTTCCCAGCAAAGAAAAATTTGTTCTCTTCAGGTTTAGTCTCTTGCCTGTCACTGACTTGGGAATAATACTAGGTTTAATGCTCTCTTTTGCTGACTCGAAGGAAACACTAAGGGTGGCAATTGCTGATGACTTGGGTGCCAAGGTCACGGACTCAGGAGATACAGATTTTGTATAAAGCTTTCTTCCAACAGTAGGAGGGGTTGAGAGATTCCGGGTGTTAAGCATTTGGGTTCTCAAAATTAGTAGCTAGCGCATTAAAGGCAGGAGATCTTCCTCTCATACGAACACGCTCAAGGCTGAAGGACATGCTTCTAGAGCACTGTGAAGATTTGTCTAGCATGGTTGATCTCCCACCATATGAAGCTGGTGACCATCGCTTGGGTTTCTAAAAAAAAAAGGAGCTGAAAAATTTTAGCACATAACTATCACATAGGTTCCTAAAGAGTGAAATTTCAGCTAAAGATCCTATTATCATAGAAGAATTTATTCAAGAACAATTGGCGATCCTGGTGGTGAGACCTAGAAGATGAATAGAAGCTTTTTCAAATGGAAGTTGTTCTTCATGGAGCTTGGGCTTTGGTTGGGATAAGAATTAAACAATCAAGAATATTGAGTGACATAACTCTTGAAAAAGATTATTAAATAGCAAAGAACTTACGTTGGAACAAAATTAAGCTCAGGTTGTGAGGACATGGAGCTCAAGCTTGTTTTGTTGATTGCTTGCAGTTCTTTGTATATGTACAAAAGTTGAGTTACCATCTCTTAGGTTGTGAAAATTCTATCAGCCAATTTATATCTATGATGTAAGGTGGGGACTTAGGGTTCTATGGAGGAGAGGTTGTGAGTATATAAAAATTAGCCAACCATTAATTAAAGAGCACATTGGGGGAGAGAGAGAGGCTGAGGATGGAGAAGGGAACTCAACCAAGAAGAAAAGAAAAAAAAAGGAGGAGGGAAAGAGAGAAGAGAGGGAATTAACTAACTTTTCCCTCCTTTTAAGTCTATTTCCATAGATAAAGGGCCAAAAAGTTAAATTAACTAATGGAAGTAATCTAAGGGACTAAACGGTGTTACTTAAATGTTTTGGGAGATTAAAATCAAAATATGAAGTTTTCAAGAATCGATATTCAATTTAAAAAAAAAAAAAAAGAGATTGATATGTAAAAACCCCTTTTTTAATCACCACTCTCGACCGAAAATTTCTAAGAGCAATACTTTTTGAGAAATTTCCCATTAATGGATGTCATTAGAACTTTGTCATCTAGTATGGTTAATCTATAAGCTCCATTGGAATAGACAGATTTTATCGCGAATGGTCCCTCCCACTTCGGTTAAAATTTGCCTTTGGATTTGTGGGAGATAATCATAGGACGTCGTATTTCCAAGACTAAGTCTCCTTGTTTAAACACCCATTCCTTAACTTTTTTATTGAAAACTTTGGAGATTTTGGCTCGATAAAGTTCAATGCATTGTTGAGCCAAAAGCCTCTTTTCATCTAATGCTTCCAACTCCCGAAGGTGTAGCTTGTGGTTATCTTCGGTAATCATTTCTAATGCCAAGGCAGTGCAAAGTGATGGTAGTTGAATCTCCAAGGGTAAGACTGCTTTACAGCCATACACTAAAGATAACGGAGTTGCATTTGTGCGAGTTTGCACAGTTGTGCGATATGTCCATAAGCATTTACCAAGTTTTTCATGCCAATCTCATTTGTTTTCCTGAATGAGTTTTATTAATATTTTGTTCATTGTCTTATTAAATGCCTCTGCTAGACCGCTTGTAGCAGAATTGTAAGCTGTCAATGCGACATGTTTGACTTTGAACTTGTCATATAACTTGTAAAATGTTTGGCTTACAAATTGGGATCCATTATCTTGGACTATCCTTTATGGTATGCCAAGTCGATAAATAACATGGTGTTTTATAAATTTGAACACGTCAGAGACTTTTACTTCTTTCAGTGCTATTGCTTCTGACCATTTTGAGAAAATGACCATGAGGATATATCTATGACCTTTTGAAGGAGGGGAAATAAGTCCAACTACATCAATACCCCATGTCTCAAATGGCCATGATGCAACCATAGAATGTAAGTATTCTTATGGTCATGAATGTTGTCAGCGTGAATTTGGCACGTGTGACACTCTTTGCATAGGCCATGGCATCTGTTATCATTTTTGGCCAATAGTAGCCCACTCTTCATAACCAATCTCAGAGTTAGGGTCCATGTTGGTAGGCGCTACATATGTCATCATGGGCTTCTCATAACACCACTTGTGCTTCTTTATGGGATAAGCACCTAAGCAAGACTCCATCATATGATCTTCGATATAATTGTTTGACAGCCATATTGTAGAAGTAACGGTTTGCTCTTCTTTTAATGGAAGTAACTTCTTTGGGTCTTTGGGGAGGATGTCGTAAAGTACAAAGCTTATGAACGAAAATATCCAATTCGTAGGTTCCAAACCAGATGAGGTTTCACAAACTATTTTACTTTTAGGGCCTAGCCTTCTATCTTTGCTAATCTTCAAAAATTGTTTTGGATGATATAAACTTCGACTAGTGACAGATATTCTTTGTTCGATCTTGGGAGGCAGTGCTAAGATAGCTACCAGAGATGCTAAAGTATCTGCATGTGTATTATCTTTCCGAGGCACAAAATCGATGAGGAATCTATGGAATTTTCCTGCAAAGGATATTGTAGCTTGATGGTATGGAGTTATGTTTTCATTCCTTACATCGTATTCGCCTTTAACTTGGTTGATCACCAATTTTGGGTCACCATAGGCTTCAAGATATTTTACCCCCCATTCCTTCTGCTATTTGCAATCCGATGATGAGAGCATTGTATTCAGCCACATTGTTTGAGCATGGCTCTGTCAGCGAGTACGCATAAGGCAGGAGATTATTTTCAGGAGATATATAGATTATTTCTGCTCCAGAATGACCCTTCCTTCTGGTCTCATTCTTGCAGCACCATCGAAGAACATTTTCCAGAGCTCATCTTATGAAGTAATGTTCTCTGTCATCATCTCGTCTGAGATAGCTTCATATAGTTTAGAATTTTCAGGTACGGGATGATCTACCTGAAAATCTACTATAGCTTGTCCTTTTACTACTTTCTGAGGGACAAACTTCCTATCATATTGTGACAATAGCAGTACCCACTTATCTAGCCTTGAGTTCAATGAACCTGATTATATCATCAATATTTTTAAAGGATTTACCTTGGATACCCACATAGGTAGTTTGCCCCCACCAGGTAGTCTCATTTTTTGAATTGCAAAAATTTAGATATTCTTTTTCTATCAAAGTATATCTATGTTCAATACCAATCACTGTTCGACTGAGATAACAAATTTCTTGTTCATACCCCTTCTCATTAGTTTGAGCTAGGAAAGCTCCTAAGGCATGGTCCGTTACTCTCACATAGAGGAGGAATGGTCTACCAAAAACTGGAACTGCCAACACCGGTGGATTAGTCAGGTACTGTTTAATATCTTCGAAGGCTTTTTGGCATTCGGTATCCCATACAATGGACACACCTTTTTTCATCAATTTAGAGAACGGTTGACATTTTCTTGCTAAATTAGCAATAAAGCGGTGGATGTATGATAAATGTCCTTGCAGACCCCTTAATTCTTTAACATTTCTAGGTAGTTGCATGCTTTGAATTGCTTTAACTTCGTCTGTATCTAAATGAATTTGTTTAGAAGTTACTACGAACCCTAAAAATTTTCTGCTTGATACCCCTAAAAAGGATTTTGTAGGATTCATCTTCAATTGATGTTTCCTTATTAAGTCAAATACCATCCGCAAGTCTTGATTATGATCATCTTCGTTCCAACTCTTCACTACAATATCTTCAACATAGCACTCCACAATTTTTTGTAAGTGATCGCAAAAGGTTGTTTTCATAGCCCTTTTGTTATGTGGCTCCCGCATTCTTCAGACCGAAAAGCATTACAATGTAGCAGTACATCCTATGCGGTGTTCAGGAGGACGTATGCCTTTTTATCGTCAAGATACATCTTGATTTGGTTGTATCCAAAAAAATCGTCCATAAAGGACATCTTTCAAAATTGCAGGTATTATTTATCATAATTTCTGTTATTGGAAGCAGGAATTCATCTTTTGGATAGGCATCTTTTAAGTCCCTGTAGTCAATGCAAACCTAAACTTCTCATTTTTTTTCATGATTGGTACGATATTAGCCAACTAGTCAGGATGTTGTTCTTCACGAATGAATCCATAAGTCTTTAGTTTCTTAACTTCTACTTCAATTGCTTGTTGCATTTCAGGTTTGAACTTTTTTTGTTGTTGTTTCATCAGTTTAACATCATTTCGAATGTTAAGACGGTGTTGGGCAATTTCTGGATCCAACCCTAGTATATCTTCATAGTTCCATGTAAAGACATCCATGTACTCGGGAATGATTTCGATTTTGATCTAAATTCTTGCTCATAAATATGGGTTTTGGATCTTGATCACTCCCCATATTCACTTGGATGACTTGATCATCTATAGGAGATTCACATTATTCAAATCTTATCTCCCACTGAGCATCCATTTTCGGAGCCCAAGACAAAGGATTGTCTATACTTTCTTCTTCATATGCATCAATGGAGGCAGATGTCATATTTGCCAATAAGTATTTAAACAGTTCATTTAAATGAATTCAAAGTCGGTATTAGATGACTATGATGACTGAAGATTTGTAATATCTGAGGAACCTTCGTGTATTGGATTTATCTCAGGTCCAGAAGAAACATACCGTAAACCATGTTTAGTTTTACTATAATAATCTAAACTTTTCCCTTTAGGGATACATGGTTGTAGAGGGCTTCTTCTTCCTCGATTAAAACTACATGGTTGTAGAGGGCTTCTTCTTCCTCGATTAAAACACAATCCTTCTCCTTTTGTGATATCATATCCCATCATTTCCATAAGTCTGTGGGAATT